>ATSW01126983.1:0-10696 GCA_000444245.1 Botryllus schlosseri | reverse complement strand
ACGAACTCCTTTTGTTGACAGAGTTTTGGTTGGTGTATTTTGATAAAAGTTGATTCCAAGGCACACAAGAAGCTCACCAAGAAGCTCTTCAAATACTATTATTTCATAAAATGGTTGAAATTTCACGTTGGAGTTATTCTGCGGCTACAGGTTGGAATTGAACAAATCTGGTGTGCAGCGTTTTTTTAGGCACTTGATAATTGTTAATTCTAGTGCAACTGAAATTTGGAAAATTTGAACGGTCCTATTTTACATGCACTCATGTAAGGTGGAAATAATTCATTTTTGATCACCATCTATTATAATATGCCAATACTAAAACCGATACAAACATCACTGATTTTTGCTTCGACTTCCCGCGCATGCTCCGTTTGAGGGGTCGAATCCATTGTGCTGAAGCAAGAGTTTCCCTTCGTCTCATTATACAGCTCTTTGTATTTATTTTCGCTTGTAAGCTAGAATAATACAGAGTCACATAAGAATAGTGTCACTCGTATAGGTGATATCAATTCGTGCCATACTTTCGAGACGTCTTGCGCAAAAGCCATCGCCGGGGTTACCACGTCACATCCCGATCCTTTCAAATTGTCGTACGCTTCTCTGTATTTGTGCTATCAGAGTGGACAAACGGTATGGTAAAATGGAATGCTTTGTGTACAAACTTCAATACCTGACTGTAGAGGTCTTTATTTTGGGTGACTTTTCGAGCGATAGGAGTGTTTAGTGCTTCTCCGCTTTTCCATTGGCTGATATCTTCCAGGCCAGTCTTGTATTTTTGCTGGGAAAAGCATGTGTTTTAACGTCTACAAAAGCCCAACATATTCGACCCAGTTCTCAAACATTCATTTCTTTCAGAGATGCATTAATAGGATATCATGCATGCTGTCACCATGAATATTTTAGGGATAAAAAGGCATAGTGAAATTGAAACTGGTTTATGGTGATTGTAGAGGAGTCTGTCCTATTAGGATCCACACACACACTATCATATGTCTTACCTCGGGTGATCTATTGTCCAAGTCGTCCATGCAGTTTCTTCAATTTCAAAGTCATGCTTGCAATGATCACAAAATATCACTCATCATTACAAATGAAAAACCGTAAAAAGCACTCAAAATTGTGATTTGACAAAATGAAAGATTCGCGCAATCAAAATCTCAAAAATTAAGAAAAACCACATCCAATGAAACACAGCATGCTCAATCCATGTGTGAATTACCTCACTTTGGATTTCGGTAGCATGTTTGGCATGGACTATCTGAGGGGTACTGTCGGTGGTGAGGCCGTGCCCCTTAATTTCTTTTTCCACGTCTTTTTTATAAACCGCCTTGAAAATATATCACAAACTTGAAGGCANGAATTGCACTGAATACGCAGCGAGAAAACTGAATCATTTAAAGCACAGAAATGGCATACAATATTCGCCAACGAACAAATATGTCATCAGTAATTATGAAAATTTGCAACGTTGAACAAAATAGAAAAAAAGACACTGTGGAAGAAAAGAAGCAAGGATAAATTGAAGCATAGAATTGACGTAGAATTCTCTACAAAATCGAACATGTCGTCAATAGTTACGAGCATTTGCAACATTAAAAAATGAAAAAAAAGCTACGGTGAANTACATATTCAAGGCATTAAAATACCCGGCAAATGCTTTAGACATAGCCATACACTTNAAAGTAGAANATGGTCTTACATCACTCAGGAATTTCTGNTGATTCTTCACGCGCACAGTATCCGGCGTCTCCGCAACAGGTATGTTATGGCCTTTCTGCTCCTCGAATTCCTTTTTGTAGTTTACCTATACAAGACACATGTATCGGCACCTCTCCTCACACTACACCTAAACTAGCCAAAGCCAACGAAAACAAGCCNGATNTGTCAAATATAGAAGTCAGACAGAAAGAGAGAGACAGATGCAAATGATGCTTTNCACTCGGTCACTGCAAAACAAAATCAAGGTGAATGCAAAATTTTAATCCCGACACACAGGGCCTTAGCCAGAAGGGGGTGGTGCCATTCCCATCACAACTCCATCGCAATGCTCATAATCGANGGGTATGATCTTTNTTTTCTTGGTTCCGCCTTGCAAAGGTTTCCAAACCATCATCCNTAACGCAACCTGTATCGATGCATGCATGCACTTGCACATAATGACCATCCAATCCAAATCACGAGCTGCATAGTCAAATGGCACACGCTCATGGCAACGGGCTTTAATTTCGGAACCTCGGAATGGATATCTCTCTGTTTTTCCAAATGATTTTGCGTGAAGTCTTGCTTTATCTGCAACTTCTTGTAACCGTGAAGGTCATTTTTGCCACCTTCAGCCTTGTACACCAGCTAAATAAATCAAGCCGCCGTTTTCAAAATCATTATAACGACAGAGAAATACACTTGAACTTACATCGCTGACAAGTTTGCCTACCGAAGTCGCGTGTTTGATTTCGCTTGTGTCTTCTGGGATGCGAACAGTTTCAAGCAATTTACGGGCAGTAGATCTGTACGGTTTCTAAATCGAATAGGTATTGTGAAGGAAATAATTTATGTCCAATGAGAAAGGCATTACTTCATCGCGTAACGACGTCGCTAACAGCTGCTGTTTCATCAACGGAGTTTCGTGAATGTTGACAGCACCTTGCCCTTTAAGCATGTCGTACGCATATCTGTATATTTTCTGGACAGAGAAGATTTGCAAATATAGTTGTTCATGACATTGCAGTTTCCATTCATGAGCGTGCTCACCTCACTTGCCAAAGCGGTAGCATGCAAAGCTTGTTTTATTCTGGGCTCGTCGCTGACAAGGTTATATTTGTCCATAATACTTTTGGCGTCACTTCTGTATGCATTCTAAGATGGAAAATTGATTAGTGTAACTTCAAATTTGTCATATGCAAACCTCATTGATCTGTTATGATTCATTAGTGCAGAGAAAGCCAAATTCTTCAACCTATGAATGTCACTAATTTTTGCATTGAATTAACTCCATTTCATTACCTAATTTCAACTTCATGGATGTTATGAGATCTCAAAAATAANAGCGTAATGGTATCATCGCAATGACGTTACAGACTCTATTGTATCGAGTAGTCATTGTCATTTCACATTCCTGTCATAAATGTCCCATTGNAAACATGTAAACATCCGGNCTGGCCGGTCACAACTTCAATTCACTTTGTAACTAGAAAATCAATCTATTACTCATTCCCATACCTCGCTGAAGAGTGACTTCATGTCTTTGTGATGAGATAGCGCTGGTGTCTCAGTGATGTAAGGACATTTTCCGACATCAGCCCGGTACTTGGCCTTGTATGCAATCTAGGAAGATGTGNCGGTAACATACAAGCTTTATTTTATCGNTTAATGCTACTGTACAGTACATACGTCGCTAATTTTNTCATGCATAGAGCGGTCGTGTTTGTAAGCTTCGGTTTCATTGACTTTGAATGAGTTCATGAATCTGTCGGCTTTCCATTTTGCTTTATAGGTCGCGTCCGACGCGTATTTATTGGCATTTACGGCAGTCTCGTATCTGAAAATGAATAAATACGAATGAAAACGGTAGATCTATTCCAATATGCTGATGCTTCTATTCTAGGGGTCACTTTTCACACTAAATCACGGAATGTGGTCTCACAACAGGAAATAACGACGTCATACAAATTATCATACCCTGTTGTCAAATGTACAGGGAAATAAATGATATTCCGAAGCTCATTGTATTCTTCCTTGTATTTTGAGTCCGAAATCAGGTCTGCAACCTTGATAGCGTGCGCCACATCGCGGTGGTCGAGCGCTTTCAAACGCTGGTAGCCTTGACATGTGGCCGATTGCTCTTTGCCCTTCTGCTTATAGATAATCTGCAAGAGAATGTTGTCCAATGTAGTGTGACTCCTTACAGGTGCAATCCACACCAGATATTAAGTTATATAAGGTTAACCCACATTACTAATATTTTTATCCACTTCTTTTGCATGTACGATGTCCGGCCTGTCAGGGAAGACGGTGAAAAAATGTTTTCCTTCCTCTGCTCTCTGTTTGTAAGCGGTCTGTACAATAAAGCGCATGTTGAATTGAAACTGTAATCACAAGGTCCTATTACTTAGATCAGTGGTTCTCAACCGCCGGTCTGCGGACCGGTGCCGGTCCGCGAAGACTATTCTGCCGGTCCGCCAGACATTCTGTTATTTTATACTTCAATTGCAAAATAAAATGAGTTGAAGGCTTCTTAATTGATAAAAAAAAGCAACACATCACATTTAAAACTGAATGAAAACATCCCCATTTTATTCGTACTACGCATTTCGTATAGGTCTGGTGGTAGTGGGAAATGAGCAAAGGTGTTCGTCCCGACTTCGAAACGCTTCTCCTCTCGATATTATCGAACCAAAGAAAAATATTCAAGTTGGGGTATTCCAGGGGTTCCCAACCTAGGGGTCACGACCCCAACCGGGCCGTTTACCTATTCTGCGGAGTCGCGGGGACATAAATTGAATACCAAAGACCATTACAAGAATGCCATTGAACCGGGTGCTATCGGCAGTTCATATCTGAATGTTTTCGTTCATTTTACAAAATAGAAAAAACGACCTCTGAAAAATGCGAATTCGGCAAACAAGGTATCAGATTAGTCGAAGGGTCATACTAAAGCGCCACCCACTATAACGTAAGGTTAGTGTCAGGCCACCTCTATTAAAATTAAAATGTCGTGAGCCTAAATCAACGGGATGTTAATTTTCCTTCCCGGAAAACTGCAAGTGGCCGATAGTGCTATTTGTTAACATAGTGGTTCTCAAACTGGGTTCCAAGGTTCGTTGGGGGTCTGCGAAACATGTTCCGAAAAATTCAAACCATCCAGAAAAAACAAAATTTTGGAATATAAAAAATTCAGGCAACTTATTGTTAAATCAAACTCGATGATGGCCGAAATAATATCATTAATTAACAAAGAGTATAATATTTTAGTGCTAAATTATCCAATTTTAAATTTGAGTTTCACCTCGCGCGCTTTAGTTTCACTATGAATTTCTTCTTCTTTTATTGTGCGTATTCCCACCGAGGAACAAAATACGCATAAACTAACAAAATTTAAATCTAAAGAATATTCCTGCATTTGCAATCACGCGAGCATCGCTTAAGGCCGTTAAATACTTCAATCTAGGAGCGCGTGAAGAGCGGCTGCGCTATCGGCATTTCGGCGCTAAACGCGGTTTGGCCAACAAGCGACTTCACGAGAACTGCGCTGGAAAAAAGATCACTGGCGGCATGTTGGCCGGAACCTTCGATATTGATATGTTCAGGCACCGAAATAGTCGTCACGGAATAGTCCTAATCTAAGCCGCGCGCTAAACAAATGCGATCCGCGGAGGAAAATAATATTCTCCCAGAGTTGAAATGCGAATTGCAAAATGATTTTTCTTTATTTTAGTCTGTTCCGTGTTAGCGACTCCTATATTATTCGATCAGTCACAATCATTACCTGGGTTCATGAAATAACAACATGCTTCAACAAATTAATTACTGTAATATCGACAAAATTTACTCCATAAAAAACTTCGCGAAAGGGTAGTGTTGAAATCACCGGAAGCGGTGAGAGGGGTCTGAAGAATTCTTTCCCCAGAAATTAAGTTGATCGCCCTTTGACGACCAAGACCACCGTTTTTGGGTGTTTTGCGTTTATTTGGTAAGAAGTCTTGAGTCATGCAAAAGATTGCAAAGCGACCGTTTCGTGAAGTTTTCCTAAAAGTTTGAGAACCAGGAGTTAACGGAACAAACAAACACGCTGAGCGCGGCCGAACAACATATAGATTGTTGTCTGCATTTCGCGTGACGCAGAATTTCACGTAGCAGTACTCGACTTTTTTGATTCGATATAGATAGAAATCGTTCCAAAACAACGATATATTGGTATATAGTCTGGGACTGAGAACAAGATTGACACTTCAAAAATTGCATAATTGCTATTACTGCGCACCATGGTCGTCAGCTTTCCATATAGACCAGGAGTACGCTTGGGCGGGGTGCTCACCATTTATTTGTAGTCAGCACGCCAAATTGATAGGTGGGGTCGCGGAACATTTTCAAATTGGAATTAGGTGTCTTGAGGTCGCGAACCATAAAAAGGTTGGGAACTCCTGCTGTATAGTCGGTTAATTCAAGGCCTTCAGCCTTCGAAACACTACCACATAATTTCATGAATTTCATGAACACAAATAAAATTCTCAAAATGTCACTCTCTAGTAGCATTCTTGCAAAAATGGTTGCATGCTTTTATCGCAATTGCATTCCGAGTTTATTCAATTTTTGAAGGTCCACCGGTCCGCCGACTATTTTTTGAAATTTTACCGGTCCGCGTGCTCAAAAGGGTTGAGAACCACTGACTTAGATAACGCGACCACCAAATAACTGTAACTGCACTGGGTTCTGAATTTCGCTTCAAAATAAGTGGCATTGAAAATATTAACGTCACAGATATCTCATAGACATTCTTACAAGTAATCAAATTTTGCATAATTATTGGTGTAGCAGTGCACAAAGAAATTGAGCTGAGTTAAGTAAAGGGAAAAAGGGCGGGTTGTAATTAGTTGATTCAAGGACACAGCCCAACATGCAGGTTGAGCACCGTGCCAACAGTAAATCGATCCGACAAACTTGAAAAAAAATCAGACAAGCCTTGGAAATGGAATGGATGTTTTAGCAGTGATCTGAATTTATTGTGATGTTGTGTACCAAGCTACCGCTAAATTAAGATCCATGTCAAAATAGCTGCCTGACAATCTACATCTCGACATGTGCAGTAAATATATGAAATAACAAAGTATTGCATCTGTGGATCAGTCACCTCGCTCGAATAATCCTTGACACGCTTCGCTAGTTCAAACATTGGCATATCCAATCCAAGCTTGCCCGCGGTGCCCCTTGCCTTTTCAAAATCGGCTTTGTAGACATGCTAAAGAACAGATAAAACAGTTGTATATCTACAATCAATGTATGCAGAGTCACTGAACACTCACTTGGCTGGAAAGTTTCGATGCGAATTCTGCCATTTTGATTTCTGGAAGTTCGCCGTCAATGTGATATTGATCCATGACTTTTCTGGCCGCGAGCTTGTACAAATTCTTAATGGTACACATATCTTGAGATTATATTCAAATCCCAATTTACTTGGTATCAATAGGAATTATACTCACATTGCCAACTCTTTTCTGGGCTTCGAGAGCATGACTTTGATAGACATCGTCTGCGATCGGGGTAAATCCTTTTGTATGCAGTTCGTGCAGGATGGCCTTGTCTTTGTGCTGAATATAAAATTATCATAATGACACTGAGTCTATTGGATCTACTAGTGATGGAGTGAAGACAAAATCAAAATACAAATCTTCATAATAGATTACAGACTTTTTCCAGAACCTACTTACCGAGCTAATAACATCAGATAAAGCCTTTTGATGCAGGTATCCTGGCACAGTTGTGTAGTCGTAGTTGAGCTGTTTCAGATTGTTCTTCATGTCTTTCGTGTATTCGCTCTGAATTACCATTTCATCCTTGTTACTTGCACTAACGTATTCTACCCTGCGCTGACAGCGTCTTACCCCAGCAATAAGCTTGCTAACTTCCATGTACTTTTCATACTGNGGNGTGATGTGGTAGGGAAAGTANACATACTTTTTGATNTCATTGTATTCCTCCTTGTACTTNGTCTGCAATTACAATGCATGTCACGGNGCGAGCAAATGAGAATCGTANCGGGAAAGGATATTTTACGTCGCTGAGATTGGCAGCGTTTTGAAGCGCTTTTTCATACGAAGGNACTTCCTTTGCTGTCATTTTATGATAATGAGANCCTTTCTCTCNGTCTTCATTNGCGNCTTTCTTGTACAAAATCTGTACGAAAAAAATCGTAGAGACGTGCTCCGTTATANTTTGCTCACACTACACATACATCACTGTACTGCTTTGACGCAANCTGNGCTTGCTCGATNNAAGGTAAATTGCCGTCCAACGTGTANTCGTTCATAGACCGTTTCGCGTCGTTCACGTANGNTTTCTGTAATTCGCAAAGGTTAACGTTGANACCCGTGNANGCAACAGANATTACGGCTNACATCGCTCGTCAGTTCCGTGGCTTTCTTGATTTGAGCAAAGTATTCCGATTTTTCCAATCCCNGTGCAGGTTTACCTTTCAAANCCTTGGCGTATTTTGAATGGTAGTTGATCTGACANNGGTAAGCGGTAACGGTGAATNAGCNAAAAATAAATTGACNATNTGNGTTTTACCGGTGAGAGNATATCAGTGACGTATAACGCATGNGCAATTTCTGGTATCTCCGCCGTCAGGTGATATTTTCCCAGCAATTCCTTTGCCTTCTCTTTGTAATTTTTCTGCAAAAATGTATTGGGTATGCGTGAATAATACAGATACTGGAAAAGACACTGCAAAATGGCATAGAGAAATAGGTAGCTAGCGCAACAATTTGCCCCAAATCACAACTTTTCCCAGTGCAATGCTCCGATTGTAATGATTTGATCATTTGCTCTCGAACTGAAATATATGAGAAGAGTTCCAAATAGGGTAAAATAAGAATCCATAAAAAGTATTTGGAGGCTAGTGTGAGCCAAGTTCCATTGAAATTGTCCATGGAACAAATTCACCTTGATTTGTTGGACTCAAACGGCTACCGACTACTGCAAAATAGCTCTATAGCTTGTATATCGCATAGCAGTGTGATTGTTTTATGATTTGGCTTCTTCCGCTTTATACAAGACATTTTACCTGACTTATTAGCGGCTGCACTTCTTTCAGTACTCTAGTTTCATTCAAATCCGGCACTTGGCTGAAATGTTCGTTCTTCTGCCTGTATCGTTTCTAAACAAAATTGACATTCAATAATGACATTGCTGATGTTTGCCTGACTTCGCAGAAATACAAATACCGACTTCATTAGTTAATTCATCGTGTTCTTTAGCGGATTTGTACGTCGGAGTCTGCTCTGCCGGAAAGTTGTGATAGTTTGACAATTCGCTTCTGTACGACTTCTTGTAATCAGCCTGTATTACAGAGCTTGATATTATAAGCATGGGTGTGCCACACATATTTTCTTACATCACTGGCAAATTTGCTAGCACTCGTGGAAGCTTCGTATCCCGGAGTGAGATGGACTGGATAGTAGATTAGATTTCGATCGGCCAAATATTCCTCCTTGTATTTACGCTGAGAATAGAAAATATCATCAGTTTCTATGTTTGGTGTGAAATATCATGCGCATGATAAAATATTAGTGACAACTAAGTGCTCAAGTTGAAAGTTGAGCATACTTGAAAGGAGACTTGAAATAATGAGTCATACAATAGTTCCTAGAAACATTATATCTCCGTGAAAATACAAAAATGTTCACCGATACCATGGGATGAGGTAAAAAATGCTACTTTGAAACCATATTAATTCATTTCATTCATTGCTACGGCAGCTACATCAAGAAATGCAAATCTATTAAAAGTTTTATACAACAGAAAGGTGAAGAAGATACACTCAAGTACTGAGCACCAAGAATTGCTGGTGACATCTACAATATTACCGACCTCGGAAATCAAATCAGCCGCTTTAATTCCCCGCTGCACGACGGGATGTGTTTTGCTGTCCATGGTCTGAAATCCTCGAAACCCGTCGATGACTTCTTTGCGCGATTTTACATACTTTATCTGAACGCAAGGTTCATTACGACAGGATTTTTACAACTTACCACCGTAGATACTTACGTTGCTTTGCATTTCTGCGACCTGCCTGGCGTGAGTGATTGACGGCATGTCAACGGGAAGAGAGTAGAAGTGTTTCAACTCGTTTGCCATTTTCTGATATTCCACCTGAGATGTTATTCCGTTAGTTGTCAGGCAAATATTCAAGAGCATTCAACATAAATATAATCTTATCTTCATGATTCCAGCAACTTACCTGACTTAGATTCTTCGAAGCTTTCATGGCGTTCTGATGCTCTGGATAGCTTTCCATTGTTTTTGCCAGCATTGTTCCTTTGACGTTCTTGTCATAATCGCTCTTGTAGTTGACACCGGAGAAGAGCTTCGAAAAATTATTTCACTTTACAAACCACCGGGTTGTTTAATTACCATAATTTTCCATGTATAATGCACAAAATTTTCACGATTTTTTGCCCTAAAATCGGGGGGTGCGTATAATACATGGGAACAACACACTTGAAAAAAATCTCCCTCGATAAAAAACTTGAAATCACCCCTTTCTCCATGTTTGTTTCCAATGGCGCATCACTTTCAGCCATCGCGCCCAGTAATTTGTATTATCAGTGTTATGGGCTGCCAATTAGCGAGAAGCGTGTTACCAATTAACGATGATTATCAACCAAAAACTCAAATAGCTCCGCTTCTACTAGTTGGAATTGAGTCAAATTTGGTGTACATCGTTTTCTTAGACAACCTGATAATTTAGTCACTAAGCGAGTGAGATTTGGAAAAAAAAGTTTTTTTGAACAACCCTACTGAACAATCGCATATACAACAGGCCATGAGCGCAAGACATAATCGCTTGCGTAATCAGTCGCATCTCTAAAAGACCTGGTGCGCACGACATAACGTTGGCCTAGGCCAGTGGTTCTTAACCTTGCCTCCAGCGCCCCCCAGGGGGCGCTGGCGATTTTGAAAGGGGGCGGAAACGCTCAGGGGG
>ATSW01126945.1:0-10152 GCA_000444245.1 Botryllus schlosseri | reverse complement strand
TGCTCTAAACACTGATCTTGGGCCCACCGTCAGTTAATCGATGCAACTTCTGGGGGCTTACTAAATGCTTTTGGCTGTTAAATTATTTGAATGAATTATATCAATAATATTGGTTCTTCTATATACTACATGATCAGAGTTAGAGGTAGACCAGGTGGAGGATGATGACTTCGAAAATGTAAGGAGCGTAATTGTACATCGCTAAGTCATGTTCACGTTACTACGATAAGATTTTTATCAGCCTAATGCGCACCGCACCACCGAGCTATATAAACGCCACACATTCGGTGGTTTCCGACCTTTTATGGTAGCGATTTCATTTCCAATTCGAAAATGTTCCGTGGTCCAGCTCAAAATTTGATGAGCTGATTACTAATTAAAGGTTGGCATGTTTGTCCAGACTTACTCATGGCCTATTTTGAAAGCTGATTACGTTCAACATATTCGCGAACCCCATAATAAAGGCATAAACTACCCCAGGTTTAGAACCTTTGAATAAAGCATCCAAACGGCCTAACCCGACTCTATGAATATATACCGTTATCTTTTAATTGCGATTACAATTAGACTTATTTTTGTAAATGAATGTTATTTTTATTGCTGATCGCAGTTTTTGCGAGGGTGTTATAGTCCCCATATTATAACCAACGTAGGCCTACATGATTCTAAGTCGCGCGCAGCGCGAAGAAAAATACCATGTAGCATAAATCTGCCCAGAAATAATATTGTTTATGCTGATTTGCTACAAAATTATGAGCTCACTTCAAGCCTTGAAAATTCCGGACATTTAGGCATATTTTAGAAATTCCTCCCGGACGCCGTTTTAACAGTGAAATTCCGGACATGTCCGGGAAATTTCGGATGTATGGCAACCCTAATATAGGTATACTAAAAATTTCTTTCGCTAACACAAGCGCGGTCGGTGGATTTTGATGAAAGTCGATTCTAGTGCAGACAAATGAAACAGAGTGCGGTCTCTATCTAATAAAGAAAATCTTTTGTCGGGATATGTTTTAGCGCAAATTGTATTCTCAGCCAAATGCTTGACGAGGGCAGAGTTCATATCTATGGCGTGGTTGTGTTCTAGCAACCACTGATCAGTTAGGCTACATTCTCACGAGAATCTAATGTGCGCGATCTAATAATAATGGAAACCAGACTTGCACAAACTACTGGATTTTCAAAAAGCGCAACTAGAACTACTCGATTTTTAAAATTCGCAGCTTTAACTAGAACTAGGCCTAACTACTTTTTAAAACTCGCTACTTGAACTATAACTAGAATCAGGACCGTAACTGCCGCACCCCAAAATTCCCCCAATTGAGGGGGGGCGAGCTCGAAGGGGGACAAAAGTTATTTCGTGAATTAGCATAAATTATAGAGTATATTTTGAAAACTTAAACAACTTTTTCAACATTTTTTCACAAATATCTTGATTATTTGGTACTCTTCCCATATGAAACAAAACGCAAGATTTATAGAAATGGATATATCGGCGTGGCCATTACCACGCCACTACGCACCAATATATTTAACGATTTAGGACATATTACATGCGACTGCAAGAAGTGTGCCAGAACAGTCGGCAGCGCGAAAGCCTTGGCCGAAAAGGACTGCCCTTAAGCTTACCGAAAACTTCGTTATATATACAAATTACGTATAGGTTTGATTGTTCATAGGCGCCTAAATGACTGGCGCCAAATTTTCCTCTCATCGAAATCTGAACCTCAGAAGTCAAATACCTGCCATCCCGCAAGGAGCAATGATTTGCCAGTGAAGAAATACCAATTTGAAATCGTGTGCGTCATTTAGTTTAGTAGCCTACGTTTGGGCGATTCTATATTTTTTGATATAACAGACAGGAGGTCACGAAATATCATCATGTAACGAAGTCACACCAACGGGTCCGCCCGACCGAAGATGTTTAATTATTATTTACGGGCCCTACAGTTTCCGGTAAATCTGGTAATGAGAGCAGAGAGGTCAAGATATTGATTGCAATATATATGCAACTCCCGATCTGATTGGCCGATTTTATCATGAATTATCGCAAATTTTCGCGCTTATCGCTGGCTCACTGAAAAGTGCAGCTAATTTCGTAGCAAAAGCAAACAACTGATGGGGGAGGGGTCCTACCTTTTCAAACACAGCTCACTCAGCTCTACCGGTAAATCTGATTACGTGAGCAGAGACAGGATAAAAATTTAAAGCAATATATATGCAATTCCCGATTATATTGACCGGATTCAGTCATGAATTGTTGAAATTTTCCACGCTTCGCGCGTCTAGGCGAGAATAGCTTACCCTCACCTCCCCCTCACCCAATGTAGGCTAGATGACAAGAAGCGGCAAAGAGCGGACAGCGAAAGAGGGTCTGGGGGCGAAGCCCCCCATAAGTTCGGTTTATCGCCCTATGGGGGGCCCAAGACCAACGTTTTTGTGGGGGTCTGACGAAGTGCTGTTATGGCTCTGGGTAAACGGCAAGGGAAACTGGCTGAAAACAACGAATTTTTTTAAGACGACCAAGCTCCGAAAAACGCCGACCTGTGTGGAAAGTTTACTTTTCCCAATTACATAAGTTAACCACTCAATCTCTTTCGAAAAAAATATGCTAGACATGATTCAGCTGGTTTTGATAGGGCTCGAACGACAAGCAAGTTTGAATCAGGAAAACAATGAGAATCGAGTTATTGCAATCCCGAATCAAGATATGCAACTATATATCTCTCACACTTACAGCCATGATATAGTTTTGTTTTCCGAAAATGGGTAATCAGCCTTAATTAATTCAGGTATGACCGAATGATCAAACTGTTTATATCTTGAAAATGCAGAATGTTTTTGTTTACCTTGCTAAGTTGATATCGGTGCGCTATTCACGAGAGGTCCGCAGCGGACAATAATATTTTGGGAACCACTGAAACAAAATTACGTTCGATTCATCCACAGTCATTCACCACCCGCCCATACGAATTGCCCCTGCACGACCACGACCACGGTATTTGCGCCGAAAAGAAGCGGCATTGATTGCCGACACGCGAGTATATGCCACAATCGAGCATGCAAAATGTAAATATTGGCTTTCTTTCGACACCGCTCGACAACCAAAGTTAGCTGCCGCGTGATTAATGGTTGATCACTGATAACGTGAGCAACGAATACTTTGTTAGTTTTGCCTATCCTAATATAATATTAGGATATTTACACAACATGATACGGCGCAAACAAGCCGAAACGACTTTCTGCAGCTTATCAGAGCGTTCACATTGCTGAACGCAAGAAGCCGTGGATTCCATGGCTCCGGAGAGTCCGATAACAATTCTTCTGCTGGGTAGCTAATCCTAGCTATAGTACGCGATCTCAGGCTGTAACCATATCCACCCACAATATCGGACGGGGTCAATAACGAAGTATTTTCACTTATACGTCAAGTAGACTGTTCCCACTTACATTTCTTCCCCAAGGGGTTATGGTTTGAACTACTTCTACTTGACAGTTTCAGGTTTTCTAGGCAAAGCGAAGTTTAGAATACCTAATTTTACTTACTTTATAATCGTTGCTGTCAACTTCTAACTAAATACAGTGTTGGGATGACTCGAGTCATGACTTGACTCGAGTCAGACTCGAGTCACCTTTTTCGTATGACTTGACTTGACTCGAGTCACTATTCTAAAATGACTTGACTTGAGTTGGCTCGGCGTATCAGAAATGTGGATTGACTCGTGACTCGGAGCAAAATTCACGAGTCAATTTCAAGTCATCAAGTAATCGGTGTCGATAACAATCACTGTATCTTGCATATGTTCGGATTGCTCGCGAAACGCTGGTGTAACCCGTGAGAGCGACCAATCATTCAATGATAGTGCGTTTTACTGAGCCTCCATTGTTCTATCACAAATGTAATGTAAATTAAAGTAATTTGAAGTAATTTAATAGCCAAATGTATATTTCTTTTCCCTGTTCTTGCCTTAACCAAACCTCATGTTTTATTAAAATTGAATTCGAATGTAGTTTATATAGTCCTAAGTGATCGGTGCAGGTTAGAATTGTATCATATCAATTTGTAAATGGGTAATGTATTGCATCTCATCAATTCGTTTTCTCTATTCTCTATTTTGACTGGTAACTATAAACTAAGGCTATGCAATTACTTAGTTCTACGTATATGTGAGCGATACATCGCCTTCTTGCGTGTATATTTAACTCTATATTCGTCCATCGGTTCAATATCAATGACCGATCAGTCTGTATTTCAGGCAGCTCGCAAAATACAATGACGTCGGCATATGCCTCATACTTCGAAAAGGCAATTTGACTTGAGCTGTGATTTGACTCGTGACTTGACTTGACTCGACTTGACTCGAGTCACCTCCAAAAATCGAGTGACTTGACTTGACTCGAGTCACTTTCGAAAATCAATTGACTTGACTTGACTCGAGTCAAAATGTGCAATGACTCGAGATGACTCGTGACTCGAAGGTAGTGACTTGATCCCAGCACTGACTAAATATAAATTTACTGCTTTACTTCTACTTCTACGTGAGTACCGATGATGACGACAGGTGCCCTAAAAGGAGTAAAAGCGGAATCTGCGGAAAACGCGGAAACAGCCCCTAAAACACAGGAACTGTGGAAAAAGCGGCAAACCTTTTTTCAACTATGCTCCAGTGATATAGAATCGCTCAGATTCCTAATATCGTTATTTTCCTTAGTCCTAACACGCAGTGTTTGTCCCTTTTCCCAAATATCAGGACTGATAGAGGATTATACTAATAATGTGGTGACATTACTATTCTTCGAAGTTTCAATGAAATGTCTATCTTGGGTTGTCCTAGTCTTGAGCCCTATGACTTGGTTCGAGTCATGCACAATGACTTGAGTACAAGTCGAGTCAATACACAAATTGACTCGAGTCTAGTCGAGTCATTTGCGCATTTGAAAAAATGACTCAAATCATGCAAGTCAAGTCACCAAACTATCGTTACTCGAGTCGGACTCGACTTGACTAGACCCGGGTCATTACAACCCTGAGTTGAGCGTCTATAATAATGATCAGTGATCGAATGCCTCAACCTTAGATACTTTAAGTTAAATTTTAAAATATTAGGAGTTTAGGATTTTTTACCATCGGTAAATTTAATTTTACAACCATAATTAGCTATACACGCTACGAGGTTTCATCCTCTTTCGCATTAAACTCATAAGTTGTGAAGTTCCGCTGTTTTTACGTTTTTGACCTCGCTCCCACTATGAGATCTATAAAGGTCAATAGCCGACTGTTCCGCGTTTCGCATTTTCCTCTGTTTCAGAGCTTTAGGAATCTAGGTTTTTCGCTTTCTCCAGAGTTCCTGCGTTTTAGGGGCTGTTTCTGCGTTTTCCGCAGTTTCCGCTTTTACTCCTTTGAGGCACGTGTCGTCATCATCGGTATTCAAGTAGAAGTAGAAGTAAAGTAGTAAATTTATATTTAGTTATAAGTTGACAGCAGCGATTACGAAGTAAGTAAAATTAGGTATTCGAAACTTCGTTTTGCCTAGAAAACCTGAAACTGTCAAGTAGAAGTAGTTCAAACCATGATGCCTTGGGGAAGTAATGTAAGAAGTCTACTTGACGTATAAGTGAAAATACTTCGTTATTGACCCCGTCCGATATTGTGGGTGGATATATTATCAACCTCAGATCGCGTACTATAGCTAGGATAAGCTACCCAGCAGAAGAATTTATATCGGCCTCTCCGGAGCCATTGACTCCACGGCTTCTTGCGTTCAGCAATGTGAACGCTCTGATAAGCTGCAGAAAGTCGTTTTGGCTTGTTGCGCCGTATCATGTGTAAATATCCTAATATTATATTAGGATAGACTGGACTAACAGAATATTCGTTGCTCACGTTATCAGTGATCAACCATTAATCACGCGGCAGCTAACTTTGGTTGTCGAGCGGTGTCGAAAGAGAGCCAATATTTACATTTTGCATGCTCGCTTGTTGCATATATTCGCGTTTTTGGTGCAAATGCCGTGGTCGTGGTCATGCAGGGGCTATTCGTATGGGCGGGTGGTGAATGACTGTGGATGAATCGAACGTAATTTTGTTTCAGTGGTTCCCAAAATATTATTGTCCGCTGCGGACCTCTCGTGAATAGCATACCGATATCAACTTTGCAAGGTAAACAAAAACATTCTGCTATTTCAAGGTAAAAACAATTTGATCAATCGGTCATACGTGAAGTAATAAAGGCTGATTACCCATTTTCGGAAAACAAAACTATATCATGGCTGTAAGTGTGAGAGATATATAGTTGCATTTATATCTTGATTCGGGATTGCAATAACTCGATTCTCATTGTTTTCCTGATTCAAAATTGCTTGTCGTTCGAGCCCTATCAAAATCAGCTGAATCATGTCTAGCGTATGTTTTTCGAAAGAGATTGAGTGGTTTACTGATGTAATTGGGAAAAGTAAACTTTCGACACAGGTCAGCGTTTTTCAGAGTTTGACCGTCTTCCAAAAATTCGTTGTTTTTAGCCAGTTTCCCTTGCCTTTTACCACAACAGCGTATTCTAGCTACCGTTTGCTGTAGCTCCTCCCTTCATCTATGTGCATTTTTCAACTTAAATAAAATCTGCTGAAAATGAGGATTTCCCTTGAATGTAATAAGTACCACGCCTAGTAAATGTAATAATACCAGGGTTATGCAGATGTTATGGTGTGGGTTGCTACAATACCTCACTGTAAAAATACTTGGAGTTCAGGACACCATTTTCATGATGCACACTGCCTTAAAAATTCTTTAACATACCTAAGACTGATCATAGTATCGCAGGATTCACTATGTAAAACAATATAACTGTAAATCTACAATCCACTCACAAAGTCACAAAATACTCATGTCATTATTTACTTACAACATGCACGGAAATATCCAATGAAGTTTGGAAGTTTATGCATTTATTTGTTATTTTGATTCGTTTCAGTAATTTATTTGAAGTTTATGATATGACCTTATAGCCTAGCTGTAAACAGGAAATGAGATGGGAATTGAGTTTGAAACAACAATTGTGCAACCTGGCAGGAAGGTTTAAAGCACTTTTAAGCATGACGCACCATCATCGTATAGTGATAAGCATCGGAGCGGAGTCGGAGTGGATTCGGAGCGGAGTTTTGCCGATTTTGTGACAGTCGGAGCGGAGTCGGAGTTTACAACAGATATTTTTTCGGAGAATTTAGGAGTATCGTTACTTTTGTGTCCGATATCTTTGGATAGCTCTGACCAGAATACACTATTGATTATGATTACAAACCAAAACACAGACAGTTGACACCTTGTAAAGTTGTAATATGACGGGTAACATGCAAAAATGATTGTCAAGTGCATAAAAATCAGCCATCTGCACTGCAAATGGGGACTGGACAGTAAGCAATACTATGAGGCCAACCATATTATCACATGTACCATGTTGTACAATGCGTACAATGTACCATGCTTGCCACTGTTTCGGATACTTGACGAGATTCACCGGAGTATCTCGGAGTCTGGGACTGAGCTCTTCGGAGTCGGAGAGAGTTTTCCTCAGACACTAAAGTTGTCGGAGGGATTCGGAGTCTCGTAAAGCACTATCCGCTCATCAGTGTCATCGTATCACAAAATGCTTATATTGTGTTTCACAGTTACATGCCTGTCCGGGCGTCCAATGAATGAATGTTGTTGCATGCAAATAAAGCAATAGGATAGCATACAGTTTGTGGGTCTTGTTACTGCTGTAACACTCGGATTATGCAATATCCAAACCAGGTGTGCATTGTAGGCTGTGACTCGTCTCGGTTCCGTGCATATGCTCATGCTAACATAATTTGAAGTATTGAGCTGAAGCCACTGACCTACAAACAGAGGTGGTCAGTAACGAAGTACTTCTACTTTGTCGAAGTACTCAAGTAGTTTTCCTCTACTTCTGGTACTTACTCAAGTAGATTTGATTTTCTCTACTTCTTTTTCTACTTCGTAATACTTTGTGATCTACTTACTTACATTTCGCTATTTTCAGTTACTCAAGTAGAAGTAGTTTAATCCCTCAATACGAAAGATAGCCTGAGGAATTTCGGGGCTGTTTTCACGGAGTACCGACATTTAATTTTCATAAAAATCAAGTAAACCCCAGAAATTTTGTCGAGCTTCGCGCACAGTAGTTATGGAGTGACAAATATGTTTTCACGAAAGTATCAGTGAATATAATTTAGGTACCGGATTGCTTGGTTCCGCTCACACCGCATTGTCGCTCATATCAAGTATTTCATCACAGTAAATATGGCCCACAATAACGTTTGAAACTACCGCTTCGCAATCGAGCAATAGACACTTACGTGACCTTTGACACGAACCAATCAGGTTGCAGCAGGATGTAAACAAAGAACAAGCCCGGGCAAGCTTACTATGAGCTCTTATGGGAGAAGGTTGAAAAATGAAGGTTTTAAGCAAGATTACGTTGAATTGGGGATGACTGGCCTTAATGAATAGTAATAGCGTAGAGCTAGTATGTGGTTGCAGCTTTTAATCTAGGATGAACATGAATGGTGGCAAGTACGCACCAGCGTGCTGTGTCCAAATGCACGGGTTTTTGACAACTTTTCTGATTAAGCGACGATTGTTGTATACTATACTATAGGATTGTGGTAATGCATATTTTGACGATTTCATAGGCTCCAGGTCTCGAGCAAAATTTTCAAGCATATCTCATGTTCAGAAATATATGTACTATAAAATATAGCTGCTGCCACACATCACAATTTTTGTGTATTGATTATGAAACTTGAAAGCTATGGAGATTCTATCGAATTTATGGATTTGAGTGGAACAGCATCTTCTAACACCGCGGAGAAAGCTAAGAAGTATTTCATGGAGCGCTATGCACACGATTTAGGGATAAAGATTGAGGAGACAATCCACTCTTTTTAGAAGCAATATTCTAGTGAACAGCCAATGTTATGGCAACTTGCGGAAAAGTGAGATAACACACTCAATGGAAATACACGTTCTCGGAAAATCAATTATTGATTCGTCTTGCACTTGTAAGACAGGGTAAGTAAGGAAAAAGACATTGTTTCAGAGACTCCTTCAATAGATATTTTAACCATGATTTATTTTCATATTAGGTTCTGATATATGCTCTCATGCATATGCATTAGGGCTGTTCAAAAATCACCTTTTTTCCTGAATCTTGCTGGTTACTTGATTAAATTGTTAGGTTGCCTTAAAAAACGACGCACACCAAATTTGAATTCATTCCAATCAATATTCGCGGATTTCGTAGAGTTTGAAAATTTTGAATTTGCCTAAAAGTGCAAAAAAAAATTTTCAAATTTTTCTGCCAACCCCATGAAATTGTTGCGCTGTCTTCAAAAACGATGCAAAACAAATTTGACTCAATTCGAAGCCGTAGAAGTGGAGTTATTTCAGTTTTTCTTTGATTATTCTGGGATTATCCTTGATTGGTGGATCATCCCAGAATTATCATCAAAAAACTTGAATAACTCCGCTTCTGCAGCTTGGAATTGAGTGACATTTGGTTTCCATCGTTTTTGAAGACAGCGCAACAATTTCATAAGGTTGGAAGGAAAATTTAAAAAATATATTTTGGGCATTTTTAGGCAAATTCAAAATTTTCAAACTCTACGNAATCCGCGAATATTNGTTGGAATGAATTCAAATTTGGTGTGCGTCGTTTTTTAAGGCAACCTAACGATTTAATCAAGTAACCAGCAAGATTCAGGAAAAAAGTTTATTTTTGAACAGCCCTAATATGCATTGATTAAGACAATCCAGCACCTGAAGCTAAAAGGACTACATTGTGATTTGCATCAGCATCAGTGAGCTCCATCGTGATTGACAAGCAATCTCTCCACTGTACTCGCAACCGATCAACTCCTGCCACAAGGTAGATTTTGGTGTATCTGGTGTCTTCAGTTTTATAACATTCCATCAAACACAAATAATCCTAGAACATTTTCATCTGGAGAATTGTTCATTCAACAAATTGGGCATCTGAATGAGCTTCAATAATGCACACCACTGGAATATCTAGACATGCACTGTTGGTACAGACTGACAATGGAACTGAATTTGCACAATTGCCGAATATGTTGCGTCATTCATTTTTAATTTTC
>ATSW01126934.1:0-18925 GCA_000444245.1 Botryllus schlosseri | reverse complement strand
CACACAGAACCTTTCAAAAAGGTTCGCGTTCACACGAACCTGAACCTTTCTGGGGTTCGCAGTATCATCTACAAACGACTTACCCCAAACTTTCAGCGGTGTTTGCCATGTAATGAGAGAAGTAAAGACACTGTTTTTCAGATTTAGTGATGTATCTCATCGATCTGGTTTCCGCACGCTGTCCGGATGCAGCAGAAGTCGACGCATTCAATATCATAAATCCTCCTGTACCAAAGCGTTTTAGACATCAAGGTTGAGTAAAGTACAGCAATAATATGATAAAGGTATCGGCAGGTTTGCCGTGATTATCCTACCTTGACCAGTCACGCCGTAAGTTGCATCTAATGAGGGTATGCCCTGTGACAACGTAGTGATGTTGACGCCAACTTTATGGAACTCCCACAGAAGGCCATCGGTGCGATTGTAGTTCGTAAAACCGCAAAGTGCTTCATCTTCGAAGTCGCAATAGTACGAATATAGTAGAGTGTCGCCTGTATTATGCGGTTTATTATTTGGTAGGTTTTCCCATGTGGAATAGCATAGTAGTTTTCTAGTGGTGGGTTGCAGCTGACTGTGCGCTACGAGCTACTAGGTTTGGACGATATACGTATTATCATTGTTTAGAGCAGTGGTTCCCAACGTGGGCGATTTGGCGGCCTAGGGGGCGAAAATGACGAAGGGGGCGATAGGGGGGCGAAAATGGACAAAGGGGGCCACAGGGGGCGAAAATAGCGAAGGGGGCGATGGGGGCGATGACGCGTTAAAACGGCTATATTGGAGTCAAGTCGGAGAAATGACTTTTTTTTTAGTCAACCCATGGAAATTTAGTTGCAAAAGTGTCAAATTTGACAACGAGCCGAAAAGTTGACCTTTTTTTCAGTCAACCCGCCGATGATTACAGATTGTATACTGATTTTTCGGTTCACAAAATCTGGGGGGCGATGATCGGCGTTGCGCTTGAAAAGGGGGCGATGAGTCGAAAAAGGTTGGGAACCACTGGTTTAGAGTGATGCAATGTGTGCAGTCAGCAATAATCCAGTTATATACATTGTGTCAGTGGGCCGATTTTTACCCCAGTACGGTGTCAATCTCTTTCTACCCTGATACCGTGAGAAATAAGAACAGTAGGGGCTACTTTTAATAGGATATTACCGAGAACCATCGTAGAATACTGAAACAAGCTTATATCATTTGATACGATCGTATCTGTACAAGTTCAGGGATTTTTCCGAATAATTTCTCACCGCAATTGTACATTCTGTTGATTTTTGTAGTGTCTCCGATACTGAAAGTGTATGCCTCTCCAATCAAGTCTTGAAAAGCCGGATTCCGCGTAACCATGGTACGCGTCGTTCCATCATTGCTGTAATACAGATATGTTTTCTTTTTGTACATAACATTGGTCTAAACTAGTTTTGCCCTAATATTCCTTTGGATCACTTTTACCTAATTTAGGGGCGCTGAATCCGAATCTGGCGGTATTTTCGATATATAACGTCACGTTTTAGAGATACTATATATGTCGATTTTTACTACATTTTTCAGGTACTAAAGTAGATTAAACTTCCTTGCAGTAGTTAGTGAAGTTGATGTTTTCAGACTACTTCCACTCTTACCTGAACGTCCTGAACAGTATTTTGGATAAACTATCTACTTTTGCAATCTGATTTTTGAAAAGTAGAAAGCAGTTTAAGAAAAAGACTGAATCACTCTCACGAGTTTCATTATCATTCGGGCTGCGTGACATCGCCCCAGAATCCTGGTAACGCAATATATTTCCGAATATTCTACCAATTTTTAGTGTCATTATAGACGCTATGCGTTAGTCGAGAAGATACATCTTGCTAATTCGTAAGTAACCACCTCCGAGGAACTGCTCAAAGTATGCGACCGCCCTCCCCGGTTAAATATACTTACACTAACGGACTTTTAGTACTTTGGATACCTTTCGTTTTGTCTATCACTTGAAGTACTTTTGACTAGTCTTAGAAAGTAGTACTTCTACTTGTAATTGAGTAGAAATGTAAGGCGTTACTTGTTCTACTTGAGTACCAACTCCGATCAACTACTCCAGTTAATAGAAAAATATCACGACATATCAGAAACCGCCCAAAATATAAAAGCTTCTCATATTTAGAACTGGCGTTTATTCATGCGAAACAGAAACACAACGCCCCGTAGCCATTCAAAAACATCACTAGAAATCAACCAATGCTCAGCTCAGGTTCAATTCCAGCATATAAAACATCTTATTTGGTGTGGGCCACAGTATGGCCTATGTCGAAATCATGGCTTTGGATTCGGAGCCGGAGCCCCGGATCAGTGCATTTTTGCCGGAGCCGGAGCTCTACATAAAATTGGGCCGGAGCCGGAGCTGGAGCTAGTTTTTTTAGGGGTAGCTCCGGCTCCGACGTATTTCATGAGATGCTATTCTATATGCAACAACCACAACCATATCTGCTGAGTTCAAATAATTCAACAGCAGGCCTTCGCGAAACTAAGAATTTTTTACCTTTGGCGCTACCTTTTCCGACTAACCATGTTCCTGGGGATTTAACAACATAGCAGTCATATATTCAATGGTCAATTTTCATACATGAGTTCCGAACCTCGGTACGCTAGATAGGCTATCCCTGTGAATATTGTGGATATTCGGCATAATACCCGCAATTTCATCATCAGCTAACCTTGTTGGCCAATTGTACAGTTGGAAAATAATGATAACTATGTATTACGTGAAATGGGAGACAGCATAAAAACGTGATTTCGTTGCACAAGTCGATATGACGAGCTCGAGCCGAGAAATTCCATCTCATTGTTGATATGAGTCGGATCGTTGATATGAATCGTTCTTTCGTGGTTGTTGTTTAATCGGGCCGCGAAATTGGAGAGTGTTATTGAGTATGCAATTATGCATGCGAATTGGAATTCATTACTGCGCAATGCGCATGATCGTCATTCACTCCAGTAAGGATTTTCGAGCGTGAATAGGGGATGGCAGAAGAGTAGCCCAAAACGCCGTTACACTCAGTGAACAATTGTCGCGGTGCGAGCTACTCAACGCCATGTCAGGACCCCATAGTATTTTATGATGGAGACAAATTAACTGATAGCGTTCATACGCGATTCCCAATTTGTAATCATCTGTTTCGTAAATTCATTGTTGATGTCTGCTTGATACTCTAGTATTCCCGGATTATCGCGGACTGTGACTTGTAAATGTGCAATGTGCATACTGCATAGTTAAATTCGTTATGGGCATGGCGCAATGTGCACTGCACAGTGTTTAATTCGATTATTCGATTCGTTTCAACGGGAAAATTACCTATTCCGATAAACTTGATCGACATCGGATGGACAGGTAACGAGTGCGCGAATATCGAACGACGAACCATTAGCCATTTGGTACAAATCGAAAGTCTATTGATCAGGTTCTGATGTCCGCCCATATTGCTCAATTACAGTTGAATAATAATCGCTTATTTAAAGATTTCAATGACCCTAATGTTAACGAGTACAGTGCCAGTGTTAAAACGTTAAAACTTAATTTTCATACTGAACACAGCAATGGCATGGAGTAAAGTGCGTTCTAAAGTGCGTAAAGTGCAACTATATGATGTCATCGACAATTGACAAGTATTCATAATGAAGTCATAAGCCGACACGGGGCACCCATGTCTTCGTTGCTGCATCCAATGTTACTGACGGCTGACAGACTCTAGATTGCTATAGATAACTAACCTACGGGTAAATTAGTAATCTATATAGACCAGGGGTGGCCAACCTTTTCGGCAAAGGGCCACATGAAAATTTCCAAAGTTAATACTGATATTACTTGGGTATATATATAGTTTATTTCGGTCTTGATGTTGTGTGATTGCGGGTCAAGCTCACAGCAGAGAGTCACTAAATATTCACAAACGGAAAGCTGGATATGTCGAGCAAATTTTTGTGACAAAGCAAGTGAAATTTTTGAGATTGTCAAGATGCATGTTCGTTCAGTGTTCATTTTTTTATGCTACCAGCGCCATGGATAGAGTGGCCCGCAGTTGAAATGCAATAGATTTCAGCCAAAGATGCTATAATGAAATTAAAATTGTAATATATGAAACAGGTTCACAGTGCAAAACCTACAAAGGTTCGTTTGTAAACGTGAACCTCTAAATTTCTGAGGTTCACACACAGAACGCCGTCGTGAACCTCACGTTCACACCATCCCTAGTGCTCAGTGATCTGCACTACGGTTAGACTGAAGGTTTACACCGATCATTATACATTCACTCGGGCTTGGAACGGCACTGATAATGACCGTAAGCATGTGATTGTTTTAGAGACAGCCAACGTGCATCAAACCCGAGACATATGGTGTGCGGGATCAGAGGTGTAACTTCAGACTTACGGTCGCTTGATCGAAAATAGTTATTGTGCTATTACGATATNATATATGGCCGTCGAAAATGAAATATCNTACGGTGCAAAATCATTTTAATTGATAAATTGGTAGCAGTCCCAGCCAAATGATACAAACCTATATTGCTATTTGAAGATGTTTTGTCGGGGTTTGCGAAAATATTAAAAGTTTGAGTAGCCTATACTAATGGCTAATAGGATGACTTAGAAATGTTTACAAGCTCTCAGTCTTAGAAAAATACTGAACAGTCGCTAGATATAGACATTTATGATCCATTTATCCGTTTTCTTTTTCAATATGAATAACAACTAGTCAAAAATAACTTTAAAATGAGCTGCTAGATAAAAACGGCTAGGCCGGACGTTAATTAAAGATATGTGTGTCAATGTTGCTGCCTTAAGGTGTCAACGGAAACGTTACGAGTTAATATTACATTCATCACCATCTATCTTTGTGGAAATGGATTTTCAGCACTCGTTCGCGTCAAATCAAAAGCGGGGGTTTTCGAGACACGAACACTTATTTCAATTATTACACCATCCAAATTCGCTTTGAAATAACAGCAATCGATGCAATTTCTACATAATGTATGATATCATACATAAGATAAGTTATTTTTTTACTGTTTATTACTATCATACAGTTAAAGTATGCACAAGTCATATCACGGTTGAAGGATAATTGTGTTAAATTTGAACGAAAACTTCAGNNGGTCTCCGANGGTCCCTGCCGGCCAAAANGGGTCTGCGAAGACGAAAANATTGATAANCACTGCTTTATGTCCTAGTGGCAGATATTTGATCACGTTTCAACTGTTTTGAATTACAACTTCGCATACCTGAAGTATGTCCCGCCGTACTGCATGACTGAGCTGAAGTCATACGCAACCCGCCTTGGATTCCCTTGCGACACGTCATACTTTTTAAAATTATGCTCTTTCCCTGAAAGAATTGGTAAAAATTGACTTTCATACAATTCTTCTTGTAAGAGGAATCATTCCACGCGGATATCAATAATTGACGTACAACTAAATTGAATAATGTGAGCTTACCTGGCTTTATCGCACTCGAAATGATATCCACGTAATCATCTCTGTCAAATCGTGAATGTTCGTGGTAAAAACCGATAGCATGCATGAGTTCATGGATGACGATTGAAACCGTTTCACATCCNTCTCCGATAGAGAGTTGTTGNTTCCCACCTTTTAACCCGATGTAGGAGGAACATCTATGATCGTGATGTTTTTCAATTTAGACGCTCGNTTAAATATCCGACGAGCAATCTCTCCGAATCCGAAGAATTGCGTTAAAGAATCAGTATTGAATATCGTTGTCGACGAATCCCGATTGTAAAGCNGGACTGANACTGGNGCAATGGAATCAGTATGAAACACNAAANANATTTATTCATTCATANATTCATAAGACTGAGATGCAGTACNGCACNAGAATATCTTTATATNTGTATCCCTTNAATTAATAATAACGGGNGAATCGAAACNGGGACTTTTAATCAGAGGTGGTCAGTAACGAAGTACTTCTACTTTTTGGAAGTACTCAAGTAGTTTTTCTCTACTTCTGTTACTTACTCAAGCAGATCTGATTTTCTCTACTTCTATTTCTACTTCGTAAAATTTTGTGATCTACTTACTTACTTTTCGCTATATTCAGTTTACCAAGTAAAAGTAGTTTAGTCCCCCAATACGAAAGATAGCCGGAGGGATTTCGGGGCTGTAGTGGAGTACCAACATTTAATATTCATAAAAGTCAAGTAAAGCCCAGAAATTTTGTTGCGGTTCGCGCATAGTAGTGATGGAGTGACAAATATGTTTTCATAAAAGTATCAGTGAATATAATTTAGGTACCGGATGGCTTGATTCCTCTCACACCGCATTGTCGCCCATATAAAATATTTCATCATAGTAAATATGGTCGACCATAACGTTTGAAACTACCGTTTCGCAATCCAGCAATTTCCTATCTTATCATAATCTAGCAGGCCATTACGTGTTTTGCTAATCTGGAAAATCCAGCTTTTTTAAACGTCACACCTGTTTTAGCAGATCACCTTTGAAGCTTTATGGACAAAGGCATGAAGTATATTTTCCATTTTTTAGAAGTGGTATTTGTATTTCACTTTCAATTGCGAGTATCATACTCTGAGTCCTAATTACTTTCAGTTCTTTTGTCTGCAGGACATACATGTTGACAGCACTTACATACATGTCAACAGGAGTGGATGAAAATAATTTTGCATCTGCGTATTTCAGCATTCAGAGATTATTTCCACTATTCCCGCAATAGCTGAAAGCTCATTCACTAAGTTAACTGGTATATGCTGAGAATACCTTTGGCCAATTAGCTTAAAGATGGGAGCTTATCGCATTTAGTCAACCAAGTTTTCAATACACGGATTACTCTAGCACATGGGTTCTCAGCCCTTTCTTGGTCGTGGCCCATTTTCCGATTTGAAAATGTGCTGTCGCCAACCTTTTATCTTGGAGTCATAATCCTGTTCAATAAGTGGTAATCGACGGCTCCGCTATGCCTATATCTCTAACATATGCGCATTTTTTCTCCTGAGATTTACTGATGATATTTAGAAGTAGACCTTTCGGCTCATGAAATCGCGCGAAACGCGACGAAAATGTTCAAGTCTAATAAATATCCTCCAGCAAATGACCGACGAAATAATATTGGACCACTTCGAGCTTCCGGAATTGGGGGTTCGCGTGCAGCAGTTACGGCCCTGGTACATCGTAGGCTAAAATTCATGTGAATATTATGATCGTCCGATGCTCCATTCACGTCGCGAAACACAATGATCAAATCCACGCATCCACTGTGTGATTAAGATTTTAGTTCCACTACTGTGGGGAATAATATAATCATTCTCTGTCAGCCTCAAACAATTAATTGGTGAATGGGGTAACACAGAAAAGTTGAGAAATATTTTTGTTATATCAATTCTGTACAACGCACATTGACTGTCTTGTACCAAACAAACTGAAGTTGCGATGTCAGAATCCAATGTTCAATCCAATGACACAATCAATTCATGTGACTCATGTACATTACAATGATTTCCAGGGCGGATATTTTAAACCGACTCCAAAGATTAATGCACTCCAGTAAATCCTCAATCCATTACGATTCGTTGCGGTGGTGTAGTATACCTCAACCAGACGTTGCTAATAATCTGCAATTATGGCTATTTTTATCTTACAATAATACGACTTGTCTACGTACAGTAAATCGATACATCTATTACACTTAAATTCGAGTTTATTGCACACCCCTTTCAACGGCCTACGGCATATGACCCTGGCGAGATACTCGGTTACTTCCGCATTACCTTCCAGTTATTAAATACTAGAAAAATTAATTTAGTTGCTGTTAACCGTAGGTTGTCATAGCCAGTGGGAAATGCCGTCATTTCTCCTTCTCGTTTTCGACTTTTACATGCTGAATCCATGTCTACCATTACATCTCATCAAATCCGAATGAAAAGCTTTACGTAGCCTACGAATAATTAGATGATATGATTATATTTTTAGCCATCAACATAACAAATATGACTAAACTTACATCAATTCTAAAATTTTCTAAATAGCTTTGTGCTCCTGTGGCGCACCCTTTAAGAACCCCTTCTCTAGCATAAACATTTGGCTAGCAAGTAACGAATCACTTGTTTTCTCGCTGACTGTTTTGCCTTTTCTGTCTCCTGATTACCGTCGTTTCTACGAATATACAAATACTGCTATGTAAATGCATTGCTGATGCCTACTAGGTCAAGCGAGTTCATATCCAATATTGCGATTTTTAATCAGCTCACGTGATCATATACATATCATTAGAGTGGTAAGTATGGTATACTTGGTGTTTTTCAAATTTAACAAAAAATTATTGGTAGGCCTATATTCTATTTTTTGATCTCCAATGACAGTGGTAATAGCTCATTTATATTTGCTTGAACCCGTGACAAAATAACTTTAGAGTGCTACCAGTCCTATCGAAACATCTAGTTAAGTTATCGAGTTGATGAATTTATTTTCTTTGTTAGCAGCCTAAAATCGTTTCTGGTTAAAACTATCATGTCCAAAAGTTACAACTATCCGGGAATATCTGAAATAAAATGAGAAATAGTGGCGGAACAGTGACCCCATACTCATTCATATTTCATACNAGGTTTTACGAGTGAACAGGTATATGGTCAATTTATATAATCGACATTGTATGACCACAGAAACATTATATTCACATGTTCAACAATGACGTATATACAGTAGGACGTAGGCGGAATGAATTCATTCGGATGTATCATCTAGAAAGGGATTACTATTCACGTATTGTTTGAGCGAAGCGCTGACACATTCGATGAAGATATGGANGAATAGGACGATAACTAAAACCACAGAATCAAACTCAANATATGATGCTTTGCGTATATTGTGGTGATGGAATGAACTATATTTNGTGAAGAAATTTTAGCTAATNCCTGTAGGTACGGCGATGTGGTATCGGTTTCTAAGCACTGTTCAAACTTACCCTTCTAGTGGTACAATTTCAAGGTAATCAGACTCAGTGGACTGTAGAACAAAATCGATGCAGGTACGCAATCGAAATTCCTGGAAGGCGAGTTCGATAGCGGCAATAGCCTGGATAAAAATGAAATAAATGTTTTCTATAATTACCTGTAGCTTGCCCAGCTCATCAAAACCACAAAAATTCACGATCATTTGCATAGCCTCTGTTCGCAGTTACGATATATTGACACGTCAAATATCGTAAATATTGTTCGTGCATACTGAAAATATAGACCTAAGTTGATTAGGAATCATTTACTGGGCACAGGGGTGGGCAACCCGAGGTTCACGAGCCGCATGCGGTTCTTTCGGTCGTGCATCTGCTACGGCTCTACGTATATTTAAAGCAAAATAAACGTATATTGCATCACAGTGCAGTTCACAGTGCAGAACCTACCACGGTTAGTTTTCGAACATGAACCTCTGAATTAATGAGGAGCACACACATAACGCGAACGTGAACCTCACGTTCACACCATCCTCAGCCTGTATATAATCGAAAATCGGTTCAAATGACTCTTCATTAGGGCTGTTCAAAATTAACTTTTTTTTCAGACTCCAGCCATTCACTGATTAAATTGTCAGGTTACCCTAAAAAACGCTGCACACCAAATTTGGTTCGATTCTAACAAGTATAGGACTCCGTAAATCCAATTAAAATAAAAAATAAAATTTCCAAATTTTTCTGCCAACCCCATGAAATTGTTGAGCTGTCTTTAAAGACGTTGCAAAACAAATTTGAGTCCATTCCGACCTGTAGAAGCGGAATTATGTAAGTTTTTCGTTGATAAATCGCGGTTATTCACCGATCAAGGATAATCCGAGGATTATCATCGAAAAACTCACATAACTCCGCTTCTACTGGTCGGAATGGACTCAAATTTTTTGCAACGTCTTTGAAGACAGCTCAACAATTTCATGGGGTTGGCAGAAAAATTTGGAATTTTTTTTTTTCATTTTTCATAATAAATTAAAAATTTTAATTGGATCTGCGGAGGCCTTTACTGGTTGGAATCGAGTGAAATTTGGTGAGCAAGGTTTTCTACTGCAACCTGACGATTTAAGAGGTGACCGGCTTGAATCGGGAAAAGAAAGTTATTTTTGAACAGCCCTACTCTTCATATGCTGAAAGTTGCCGACCCTAACTCATTGCTTACCTTCAGTGTTAATCCCGTACCGAGCTTGTACGGTAGCCTTTTGTTAGGCCACAGTCCTTCTGTGATTGCGCTTCTTCCAAGTGAGAAAGATATGTCACCGTCTATGAACCGCCCAGCGCGTTTTCCTTAAATGTATAAGTTAGATATTGGCGGTTACGGCAGGATATTATATGCATCACATCAAAGTTTTGCATATTAAGAAATATGAGAGCTTGAAACACTACACTTCGAACTCCATATATATAGGCCATGATACACAGGTGTGCTGGAGCGATGCTAGAGTCCTACATATCTCATAGGGTTAAACAATTGGAATACATTAGCACTGATTCTTGTCCTGATTGATAAAGTAAAAATTGTGTGGGGATTTGAAAACCTGACGGAGATTAGCCATATTTTCAAAAAGCATAACATCATACCGTTGTTTATCTCCCAAACCGCTAACCTTTCTTCGTCCGTCACATATACATCCGATGATGCAAATCCCGTATCTGGAATAATAGATTGACGTTGATGTTTGTGATGAAGCCAAGCAATCAGTTGTCCTGTGCTACGATATGTCAGCCATTTGGATAGGAATTTGTTGAATGAAGTCGTTTGAGCTACAGAATTGCAACTGTGCGAAACCTCCAGAGTCAAAACACATGGTCTATGGATAAAATCGAGGATTTACTGTACGGCATCCACAGCTCTGTATATAGCATTGAGGCTGACCTATCCCATTTTAATCTTATGCATATGCAATGCAAGCATTACGAAATTGGATATGTGATATCATTTTAAAGTTCATTGCGCTTAAAATACCACCGCGCCGTTTTTTCGTCGGTATTTAGTTTGATTCCACCTGAAATTAAACGTGACTTACCTGTCACCACCGCTTTAGAATTCGCTCTTGCAACCTGGGCCGAGTAAATGAAGAATTATTAATTTGACCGAAGAAATATACTGGAATTTTTGCGAACAAGAATTGTATGTATGCACACACTCACCACATTGGTATTTGGACTATGTTTCGGCGTTTTACCGAATAACGCGTGATGTATGAATTTCAATGCACTTTTAAAATTAATTACAGATATAAGTAGTCAACGTATCTGACTTCATCATTCTAAATAACCATCTATTGATATATAGACAGGCTATGCCTATATATATATGAACTATGCACGAAACTGGTAATCCCCCGCTACATCGAAGACGCTTAGTTTGATATCAGCTTCACGTTAAAAAAGACTATCACAACTATATCATCTCTGAAGAATACATTGGTACTCCTTTCGAAATTGCTTAATTTTTAACTCATGCCGCCATTAATGCTACGAATCAGAACACATATCCTCACCAAGAAAATTGTAAGCGATGCGATGCGACAAATCCACATCATCGCATTTTGCTGTAATGAATTTCTCGGCCTTTTATGAAGTTATGAGATCTTCTCGCTAGGTAGGCTACTAAAATATATTCACAGGCTTGCTCCAGGACAAAGAGATTACTTCGCTTTCATTTTATTCACCACAATAGATATACCAGTAGGTTTATAAATTATACTGAAGTCATTGTTGCGTCACAACGTCACATCATTCAACACCACGCAGTAGGCAGCATTTATGCTGCGTGGTATGCTCTTCAATGCGTTTTCAACCAACGCAGTCTCGGCATCATAGAACTACGCCAAGGGTGGGCAATTATTTTTCCCCACGGGTCAAATGAAAAGCAGAAAATACGTTGGCGGGTCGAGTCACAATTTTACTATTATTACGCGTCGTATTAATTGTATTTCTAAATTGAAAGCACAGAATTACATTGTTAATGCTGTTCAATGTATGTATTGATATTAGGCACTGATAAAGTGACGATCAACGAACAAAAAATAATACTCATTAGCGATCATAGTTCAAAACAATGGTAACAATAACACATTTTAAACTCTTTTAAACCCATATACATGCTTTTTCGTTAGGACACTACCATGCTTGTGTGGTTTGCTGTGCAGTGTGCAACTTGGTGAAGTAGCCTTGTTGTTGATGGAAACTAGTGCTTCCGAAATTCACCGTCCTTTAGCCGAGTCTTCGTGTTTTTTTTCATAATACGACCTGCTTGCCACAAACTAAAGTGACGGATTCCCCCATGACTCCAGAAAACAAATACTTAGTGCTTGTTTGTTTGTGGTATTCATGGTATTTGTCGGCTACACGGTCATTTACACCAGGCCAATTTTCTTTATTGTGATTCCGTAGCTGACGGCTTGTAGCACGACCCACTTCTAGGCTTTTTAAGACACCGCTTGCACGAACGGCATAACGAGGAGGAGGCCAGATAAACCTCCAACACTTTAGGTAGGAATTCCGTTTTCGCCCTCGGTCGGACTCGAACCCAAAATCCATTGGTGTCGCAGCGGTGGATTAACCACTACGATATCTCTTGACTTAATATTTAGTGCTTCGAATCTAAATGGAATTTCGTCCGTCAGCATTCGCCTATATCAGGGGTCGGCAACCTTTTGCTAGTCGCGGGCCAAATTTCGGGTATACAACCTTTTGGCGGGCCGGATATTTTCTTAGTACTATATTTTACGCTCACTTCGGTATATTATATCCTACATTGCTGCAATCTCAATCATACCAATCCGAGGACACATGTATTTACACTTCAACGACACAGAATAATTGTGACAATTGACGCAACTTCCTTTGTGAAAGGTTTTCAATTTCTGGTAACAAGTCAGATGAAACAAGAATCAGACCCTATTCAAAATGGACGTCCGAAATACGTGATCTTAGCTTGCTCTTCGTGAATTTCATTGTTCAAAACTATTGTTCACATGCGTACGTGCTTCCAAAAATCGATGCAATTTCTTTTGCATTGCTGGTCAAGCTGGGATAAAGACCAATTTCAAGAACGTACTCTTTGTCAAAGTCATGCAGCGATATGCTCTTTGTATGAAATTTGTCATTCAATTCAACTGCATCGCATTTCAGAAAGGCCCATTTGAAATTTTCAGGCAATGGTATTGGTGTCCACATTAAACAGAGTACTGAATAGTCAGAATTTATTTTGTAGAGAAGGAATGTCGGAAAAGCGGGTGAATCACAGTTACAAATGTAGTGTTGGTTTTCTCTCCTCCAGTATAGGAAAGTGAGCATAATTTTCTTTGTACTGTTGACATTTCCAGAGTCACAGATTTGTTTTGAATGCGCCTCAACATCCTATGTATGTAGTTGTTTTCCCCCTGAAGTTGCAAGTTCAATTTGTTCAGATATGACGTTAAATGTATCAGGAAAGCAAGATGAGATACCCATTTTCGATTACAAGATTATGAGTCGGCGATATTTGTATTTTCGAGGAAAGTTGCTATTTCATTTCTCAGTTCATACACTCGTGTAAGCATAGCTGCTCGACTCAATGAGCGAACATGACAAATATAGGCCTACATGACATCGCCATATTGATTCTCTGCTTCTAGTAATATCTGGCGTAACTGATTCAGTTGATGAGACAAAAATCATATTTACAGTTTTCACCATTGTTGCCAAAACACTATTCAGGTTTTTTGTCTTGCCACACAATGCCTTCTGGAAAACCAAACTATAGACAGGCTAACTAACATACGGAGGCTAGTTATCTATAATTGAATAGTTTGAGATTCCGTCATTGCGTCTGAGATGCTCCAAGCGTTTCTGACGCAAAGGAAGAACACCTTTATTGTCACACCCCGTTAGAGTGATTAAACCCTTTAAAAAAGCATGGAACATCTTCGGTTGCGAGATACACCCGATTGATATGCACTGATCCAGTCTAGTCTATGTCCATCTCCTACTTCAACCATCTTCGTTTTATGGCGTAACAATAGACTAATACGATGTAGGCTACTATTATATCGTAGCAATGCCGCATTTTTTTCATGCAGCGCTGCACTGCAGATTGAAACTCATGATGAAGCGGCGGGCCGTATTCATGTGATAACTAGTTATTATGTCGCGGGCCGGACGATTTCGCTTGGCGGGCCGGATCCGGCCCGCGGGCCGTAGGTTGCCGACCCTTGGCCTATATCTTCTTCTGACTTGTCCAGTCAATCGGCTACGAGTGATGATGATTGATAATCACGAGCAACGATTGACTTATTTTACGAATGAGGGCTTCGAAAACGTATGACGTAACAATTTGAAGCATACAGCGTGTAAATATGACAATCGCAACAAAGAAGGCTTGAAGTAAACTATATGCGAGCAGTGGCTCTCACGACTTTAATTGCTACGACACACTTTGCTACATTGGCTTTATTTTGAATCTGGATTACTCCACGACGTACGTAGGGTATGTAATCGCTGCGCGGCGAAACATTGAGGAATAGACTGACCGTACAGATATTACCCATAATCACAAGCAAATCCTCCCCACTAAGACAATCATCGAACACGGATATACATCTTCCAATTGCAATCAATCTGCTTCGCGTATCCTCAAAATGGCAGCATGCAGAGCAACGGTAGTAACTGATTATTGACAAGCCCCGACCTTACGCGCTGATGGAGATATAAGTCATACAACACTGCATGGACAACTTTAACCGTGGCGCTCACAAATAATGTTCCTAATAATTATTTGAACCAAACTACAGCATTGCGCAGCCCGCGGGCAAAATGCGACCGCGGCGATATTGTGAGCGGCCCGCGAAAAGTCCCTTTCAATTTAGACTATAAAATCTATGTATTAATGATGATAGTGCGTTGACCAAAACTATAGGCTGCATAAAATGCGTTTACTCTGAACTCTGGTTTATTTATGTACCGTGATTGCGTAGCGTACTTTAGCCCACGTCTTATGAGTAATCCAGGTTCAAAATAAAGTCAACGTAGCAAAGTATGCCTTAGCAATTGAAGTTACAAGTCCCTGTTTCCATATTCATGTTCAAATCTTTTCTGTTACCAGGTTTGTGCTTTATCCTGTTACATCGTACGTTTACAAATCCTAATTCAAAAGATGATACTATCACTGCACATGATTAGCGGTAGTATCCTCACTCACAAACGAAGCTATGTCAGGCAACAAAAGATGCGGCTGATGACAGACATCTCGAGAAGATTTAAAGCACCAAACATTTGTTTACTGAAATCAGCCGTGAACCCATCTTATTTTGGTTTATGCCAAGCACCTACCATGTCTCCATGTTTAAGGAATATAATTTGATTCGGCGTTTGACAAAAACCATGCAGTAAAGTACGTACACGCGGCTGATGCGGACAGGCTAGTGGCAGCAAGGCTGTTTTTCGCAGCCGTACAGAGCTGGGGGCGCAGCCCACTTAGCACCATATCATGATTATGTTTTAAACCTTTTCATTATTACGGACATACAAGAAGTACAGCCTGTTTCTTTCAAAACACAACTGCAAGTCGGTAGCGTATCATGACCTTGAATTAACTAATGTACGTCCTGTTACAATTTCGGTATACACCTTTAAATGATCAATAGGTTGCCATATCATATTCCGTCCGAATTGTCGAAGCGAAACCTAACGCTCAATATCGCTGGATGTGTCCGATATTTATTGAAATAGACGCGGCGGTAAATATCTCCTTTCTCCTCGTCTTGAGTTAGCATTGAATATGTTATGCCATTTTCAACGTGGTATTTCCTTCCTGTTATGTATCATTATCTGAATCGATGTATACAGGTAATCGATGAATAGATATTGAGGAAGCGTAGGCAGGACAGACATGGAAGCAGGATAGTCCAGGCATGGCGTCGGAGCTATTAATTATTATTATAAGTGAAAACAAGTGACGTGGCATCGAACCTGACACCTAGGATGTATTTATAATTTCGAACATATTTAACAGACCTTCAATCCGCGAATGTCTGAACATTGCCTAACATAGGGTTACCATATTTCTCTGACCCAAATTACGGACATTCTTTAGCGCCCATTAGTGGATTTCAAAATGAGCTATGAGCACATTGTCTGTCAATATGACGTCACACTAGCAAAGCTTTGCTTATAGACCGGAGATGGTCACGATCCGGTTCAGGAGTATGTGGCTGTGTGCTGTGTAACCGGGAGCGAAACCACATTTTTTCACCCCCTTCCCGCCCAAATGAACAATCATTTTGGGCCGACTATAGGGTATAATCGATGCAACTTCTGGGGGGGGGGGCTTGCTATATATGCATTTGGATTCTGGACTCTGTCGTTCAATATTTTGAATGAATTCTGTCAATTGGTTCTTCCATATTATTATATAGTTTGATCCTCTCTCCTCCCACATGATAAGAGTTAGTGGTAGAGCTGGTGGAGGATAATGACTTCGAAAATACAGGGAGTGTACAATTGTACGTCGTTAAGTCATGATCATGTCACACCGATAAGATTGGTTATCAGCCTTATGCCGGTGGGCACCACAGAACTTTATAAACACTCCACGTCCTGTGATTTCCAACCTTTTATGGCCGCGACTTCATCTACCATTTGAAAATGTTCCGTGGCCCAGATCAAAATTTGACGAGCTGATTACTAAAAGGAAAGAAGTCAAGACCTTTGCCCAGCCTTTCTCGCGGGTTATTTAGGAAGCTGATTACGTTCAACATCTTCGCGAACCCCAGAATGAAGGCAAACGACTCCTATATTTGCCATTACAATTAGGCTTATTTCAGTAAATGAAGGTTATTTTTGTTTATATTTTATTGCATTTGCGAGGCTGATAGTCCCCATACTAAAATCAATAAATGTGATAGTAAATCGCGCGCATCGCGACGAAAAATATCATGTAGCATAAATATTCCGAAAAATAATGTTATTATGTTGATTGTTTATTGACGAAAATATTATTAGCCTACGTCAAGCCTTCAAACTTCCGGACATTTAGGCATATTTTAGAAATACCTCCCGGAAGCAAGTTTGAATAGTGAAATTCCGGACATGTCCGGGAAATTCCGGACGTATGACAACTCTAGAACACAAAATGTCGCCACCAGGACTCAAATCTTACTCAGTGCTTCACATCCAACGTGTGAAGTGCTGGCATGTCAGGATCCATATCGTTAAAATTTTCCATAGATTTAGCATGCGAACTTATAATATCAAAGTCATGCATAGATCAAGATTCGGATATAATTTCTATAATGATTCTATAGAGGAAACAGCCGCGAAAACTCAGACATTTTGAATTGGTACTTCCTGCGACAATCTTACAGATGGTGTGTGTAGTGTACAACATGATTGCGGGCCGTAGCCATAGGGTGTCTCGGGGATCGAGTTTGAAAACCAACGTGTTATGGTCTAGTAACCTTGAGTCCTGATAAGTATTAAGCATTTCCTTTACTTTGCAGCCTTGCTGATCTTTATTTCGATTAGGTCAGGGGTGGCCAACCTGCGAACGTACGGCCGTATTCCCCGCCGTACAAATGTGAAGCACAAAGTAAAATTTCGCGCCCCATAAAAATACCAAGTTGGAATCATGTGCGTCTCACGAATGAAGATTTTTCTGTTACGTTTTGGTGATTCCAATATATTTTTACTATACCTACAATCCTGACGAGAGGTCAACAAATAACAACATGCAGCGGAGTGATTAATAGAAACCGGAAGATTTATCATCGGTTAACTGATCGACCGGTTAATATGATCACGTAGGCTGAGAATGAATAATATTTTGTCCGTAGTACGTGAAACTAGCAACATTATCGACGAAATTCATTCAGAGGTTCAACAAGATTTCGCGCTCCTCGCGACTATACAAGCATGATTCCAGTAACTTTTTCTAACATTTTCAATCGGGATTTAGCATGATATATAGGAAGCGTGCGGTGATGTTCTGCTTCTACGATAAAAGTCTTGACACAGAACACCACAAGAGCTCTTCGCGTTGCAAAGTTCCCAGCTGTCAATTCAACCCGGCTATTTGTTGTCCAGATGGGCCATGACGACTCTGCACTGGTATCCGGCCTTATGCTCTATATGTAATCGAAATCCGGATTACTATAGAATCAGTGCATTTCAGGGGTGAACGGGTTTTGAGTATACGTTACAAGGGTGTACCACGACGAAAAAGAGCACTGCCCTAGTCAATGCTACTGGCGTTCAATAGTGAACTGCAATGGTTCTTAAACTTTTTAGACCGCGACCCAAACCTGAGTTTTATTCCATCTCGCAATCCAAGCCTCATACATCGACATGAATTCATTTTTAATGTCAGTATGCCACCTATTTGCTGGCATGTAGGAAGTAGAGAAGGCGCAGATACCTGATGTACGCAATGTGGTTCTATGGAATATGTGTAATTCATGCGATTTAAAATCGGAGTGCATTATTTTCTTATGCGGGTCACATTTGTACAGTGGGATTCAGATGGCAATGACAAGACTCTTCAGAGCCGAACATTTCGAATGCCGAGCATATCAATATTGAAGATTTCGGCCAACGCATATGATCCGCGTAAGTCAGTGATTCTTAACCTTTTTTCCTGCGGCAGTCCCCTTGGAAAATTGCCTAGGTTTGCCTCCCTAATTTTAAGGACTCTAGTAAAAACAAGGGTTCGAAGTCTGTTTTCGGTTCATGGCTTCACTATTAGAAATAGCTATAATTACGCTCGAGTACCACTCGACCAATTACCGCTATAATAATTGTATATGCTATATTCGGGATCAAATCAAGGTTGCTATAACAACCACCGGATACGGACTTCTACTATCTGGTTCGACCCACGTGTCCACAAATTTAACTCATTGCTCACATTGAATTTTGTACTGCACCCAGTTGGTAACTTTGACATGAATGT
>ATSW01126930.1:0-11651 GCA_000444245.1 Botryllus schlosseri | reverse complement strand
CCCCTGAGCCAAGCGCCCCCCATATCGCCCCCTGAGCGCTTCCGCCCCCCTTCAAAGTCGCCAGCGCCCCCTGGGGGGCGCTGTGGGCAAGGTTAAGAACCACTGGTTTAAAACATGATTTAAACAGTGTTTTAAACAAAGGCTTAAAAAAACTAAATTGTGTTATTTAAGTTGTAAAATTATGCCATAATTGTGTAAATGCTTTCCGAAACATGTTGTATGAGCCTACGGACCGTTAACACCCGATTTAGCCAACGTACATCGATATGGGATGGTTGGAACCTCTCAGAATAGTCGGTTCAACAGTTATAGTACATATATATTTCGTCAAAGGAGCTATATTTACCCTATATTTTCAATTGTCAATGGCAAACCACATTGATGACGTCATGGCTTAAAAAACAAAACCAAAACATGTTTTAAACACGGGGCTTGTTTTAAACATGTTTGCTTTAAATTGATTTTTGTTTTAAATGCAACCCTGATTTATAGTATTAGGCATTTAGGTTCCAGTCAATACCGTGCCACGACACACCAAAAGACATATGCATTGCAGTTTCGACCAACACGCGACTTCACGAAGTGTGCTACTAAGGAAAGAGCGTGACCGAAACTTAAGGTAGCCTATGTGGCCATTGTCAATAGCCGCGCTGGGTGGTCGTGATTAATAGTCCGGTCCTTCCAATCTGAGCCCACAATGCAAATGCCACCCGGACACCCACAGAGCATTAAAGACATGACAATTTGTGTGTGCGTCTTTAAAACGTTTTCCATATAGTCTGCTACGTTTTGGAAACAACAATATATTTTGATTATATAAAAGACCGGAGGTCATGATTTGACAACATACACTAAAGCAATTATAACAACCACACGTTATAATTATGAATTACGTGCCACCAGCTCTACAGGCAAATCTGACCATCGGGGGCAGAGAGAGGATAAAAAATTAAAAATAATATAATGCAATTCCCAATATTATTGACGAAATTCAGTCTTCAACTTGAAAATATCACCCCATGGGTGCCAAAGACCAACGTTTGAACTGGTGGACGAATTGCTGTTTTGGTCCTGATTCTAGCTATAACCAACGCTAACATGATATATATGGCTATGACGGCAGGTCGGGGCAGGTAAAGAATTGTGAAATAACGATTGGCGCCCGTTTTAAGTAGAGTCATATAAAAATAAGATGAAGTGAACATAAAATTATGCCTTCAACTTAATACAGATAATAATGCACTGCAAGCTGCCGTTACGACAAACGGCAAAAACGGCTCGATTATGATATATGTCAGCAGCTGTTGATTTTTAATGCTTCGTTGCGGAAACCGTAATGTTTTATTTGATGAGTACAAAATTTCAAATCTTTGTCCGGTGTACGTACTACATAGGCGTAGGCTACTGCTCGCCAATCAGCTACGGTCAAACTATAGATAACTAAGGTAAACCGGTTTACCTTAGTTATCTATAGTCAAACTGCGTTTAACTAAGCATAACCAAACATCAATACACAAGTTACTATTTTAAACTAGGCAGAGTGGTAATTAATTATCTTGCTGCTAGCTACTGCCGTGTGGAACGTGTTCATAACCTGATATACAGCGCGGCGCGGGTGTTCTTACAATCACACTAATGTACGACGTACGTCGTACGTACATCGAATATCTATTTACTGTGGATACTTCTTACGCAATGACTAGCAAAGCTAATATAGGTTACTTCTGACGTAATAATGAGCAATGGCATTTGAAAATCAGACGTTTGTGCTATCACGAACCTGGTATAATATCTCTTCCTTGTTCACGAATGTTCAGTTTATGTCATAGTGCCGGTACAAATAAAAAGTAATCGTTCTTTCACAAAGAAATCGATTAGATATGGGAGGTAGTCGATTACGTTTACAATTACTTCGTATTTTTTTCGAATGTAATCGATTGCGATTACGATTACTCGAAAATGCTGTAATCGTCGTAATCGATTGCGATTACTAATCGCGATTACCCCATGTCTGGAACAGATCGCTGCTCACAGACTCAAATTTACATCCAGTTCTAAGAATCGGGACAACCGACTTTCATCCCTGATTTTGACCATGAGGACAGCCACTCGACCAGCTTCTAAAGTCTCATCGATGTTTCTGACGCGTGTGCGTTACAGACATGGGGTGATTACTTCATGATTGTAATCGATTGCGATTACGATTACTTCTGAATGACGCGATTACGATTACGATTACGATTACAGCAAAATCAGGAAGTATTCGATTACGATTACGATTACATTGGAAAAGTAATCACGATTACTCACGATTACATTTATTTTTCATCTTGGAAGCTATGTTGGAAGACAATATATGGATTGCGCTGAAGAAGCCTAATGAGATAACAAATTCCCTTTAAAAGAGATGCGTCATTTGCTTGTTACGTCATAATGTACCCATTGCCCATTTTTATGGAGTTCAGTTTATCGCGCCCAATGATTTGCATTCTTGCCAGGGCCATAATATGCCGCACCCCAAATTTCCCAATAGGGTGGGGAGCAAGCTCGAAGGGGACTCAAAAAGTAAACAAACATAATTAGGTTTATTTTTGAGATATCTAATTAACTTGAAAGTCCTCTCTAGATCAGTGATTCCCAACTGCGGCTCCGAGCTAGCCTACTTGCGGCCCCCATTGACGTTGGAAAATCCAACAAAAATATTATAAAATCAATTTGGAACGAACAAAAAAATTGATTCAGAAATTACACTTGCTTGGCTTGGTATATGTAGTTTATAATTAAGGGTGGGGACCAATTCCTTTGCTGTCGAGTAGCGATTCTCTACGCAGCAACGATTTCGTTACTCAACTCACGTCAAAAAGTATGCTCACACTCAAATGCGTTTGGATCGTCACTCAAATTTAAGTCTGCCCATCATCAAACCTAATTAAGTGCAGGTAGTGTTGCAACACGTTTTACAACGCTATCTGACCGTCAAACCAATGGATCATTTGACGTGATTGTTAAGTTCAACGGCCGCATTGACGGAAAGAATGCTTTTTCCCCATGATGAAAATGTTTTCATGTCCTATTGTAGTTAATGTGGCCACTGACCATGGTAATTTACAACTTGAGTTGCTAGACATGCAGTCAGATATAAAGACATGACAGTTTGTTTGTGCGTCTCACGAAAGTTTTTCTTCTAGTCTGCTACGCTTGAGCCACTATACAATATCGTATCGATTATATTACAAACCGGAGGTCGCGAATTAACAACATACACTAAAGTAATTATAAAAAGATACCAGAGGTTATAAATATGAATTACGTGCCCCCAGCTCTACATGTAGGTAATTGTGTGGCGACTGGCGAGATAGCGCAGTGGTATAATCCACGGCTGCAACGCCATTGCGCTGCGGGTTCGAGTCAGACCGAGGTCGACTTCAGAATTCCTTTTCAAGTGTTGGAGGTTTATCTAGGCTCCTCCTCGCCGCCTTATCCGCGTAAGCGGTGTCTTACAATAAGCCTAGAAGTGGGGCGTGCTACAAGTCGGCAGATACGGAATCAAAAATGCAGAAAATCTGCCTGGTGTAACTGGCCGTTGTAGTCGACAAACACCTAGATTACCTCAAACAAACCAACTCTACAGGTAAATCTGACCATCGGGGGCTGAGAGAGGATTAAAAATCAATAGTAATAGATTGCGATTTTCGACGAAATTCAGTCTTCAACTTGCGATTACCACCCAATAGGGGACGACTTGCTGTTTTGGTCCTGATTCCAGCTACAACCCATGCTAACAGTATATATAAGCCCATGGCCATGGCGGCAGGTCCCAATGTTGAGTAAAGAATCATGAGACGTTGAGACGCAAATGTAAAAACTTTATACGACGTAGCTCTTACAAGCCGTAGTGAATTAATATTCTCACACTATAATTATTACGTAACCAAAAGCCTGGTTTGGAAGCTGGTGTAGTGGCAACAGAGATCTCTACAATCTCTATAGTGGCAGACATACAGTATATCAGCCCTTCAGAGCCTGCTACAGAATGGAAAAATGATGTCAGATTGACTGTCTGCTTTCCTTCGCTAAACAATCATCATATTTTCGTAATAACTGTTCGATTAGCGCGAGGTAACGAGGATAGTAGTAAATACCATCATTACAGACTCACCTTTGCAAGTTTACTGTGACGCAAATTTTTAACCCTTGATGGGGTGAAGTATAATTTTGGGTCGACACGGTGCCAGAGCTATCTGTTAACAATATGTATCTAATATTTATTGAATTTAATGCGAAAAATCCTGCGATCGTTTTCACATATCCAAAGTCACTGTGTTGGGTACTGTAGCCAATAAGCGAGACGCGCATTAAATGTGGCTTTATCATGAGAATTCATGGTCAGCTTTGTCCGACTTTTTTTTTCTTCTGGAAAACACGGTCAAAGACCGTTGGGATGGACTTGTGTAGGGGTGTGCAACGAGCGAGTTCAGGCCTATCAGACTCATTCCTTTCGAGGCCAACCATTTCTGCGTCAAGGCACATGAAGCCGTAAAGTTTTGGCGAACAAACCGCTGATAAAATGCGGTTCCAGAAACATATGCGGCGACAAAACCTCGGTCTAAAAATGACCGATACTGGATTGCCTAACCTTTCGAGATGGGTTGGATATGCTCCGTTTTCGGCACGGAATAGTCGCGTTCTTGCAATCTGAGTAGACAGTAGTACAACTGCAAAACGCAGAGGAATTTATTTCGTCCTAATTTGAAATCGCGTGCGTCAGACATGTGTTGTAAGCTGTGTTGGTTAGAATTGTGATGCGCGCGTTTTGTATGTCATACATGCCCGGAACATCGTAGCATACAACTGTGATATTAAAAATAAATTCCTTTTCATGGATGAGGCTCGGGTCGCGAGATGCCACAAAAACTCGGATTTTGGTAGTAGTCTTAAAGCTGATTTACCGTTATTAAACTGTTATGAATCCTCAAGTTAGATTGGGCTAAGCAGTGGTTCCCAACCTTTTTCCGCCCACGTACCACTTCGAGGTTTTATGCAGTGCTCGCGTACCACCTACATAATTTACGCACGCCGTAGGGCCTACGGCGTAGGCGGTCAAAATATTTTTACCATTAATGATGTCATACTCACGTATTTGAGCTATGTGAGTTATAATAACTAGGGCGATTTTTCACCTGAAAATCGGAGGATTTTGACCTAAAAAAACTTGATTGTGACCAAACTTTGACTTCACATACGCAAATTAGGTGTTTTCGCACATAATTTTAAAATTGTACTACTTATATTCATTTATGGTAGGGACTGTCTGTCCTTACGAAAAAGCGTTTTTGACCTAAAAACTGACAAACTTTGACATGAAAACACGTTATTTTAACGATATCTGGCCCTGTAGTTACACCACGTATTATGGTAGAGTTGATTAAAATTTGTTGTAGTACAACGAAATATACTTTCTTACATTCTCGGGTAGAAAGTGTCTGTCCTTACTAAGTAGCTTGCCAAGAATGGAGAAATACCGTTTAACAGCAGTAGTTGTTGGCTGACAACACTGAAGCTGTGCGTACACTGCTGGTGACACAACATGTTGCTTCATACTGTAAACGTTGTCATGCATCACAGTTTTTCATCATGCGCTTCTTGATAAAATAACCATGCAATGTCAAGCAGTCTTGCTTCAGTTAGGATATTGCGGTACGCTGAGCATAACACTATATCGATTGTCAACCTATTTGTTTCGTTCGACAGTTTATGATCCACGATGAGCAGACAATGGGCCGCCTACAACGGTAGGCCTATAAGAGAGAGAGAGAGAGAGAGAATCTTTATTCGTATACATTACATATCAACATAACACTACAAAAATGTTACAGTGAAATGCGACATGCAAGGTAGACGGGAGGCTCGATATGACAAAGTCTTCAGAGCCGAGCCACCCGGGACAGGAGCAATTTTCACAGTCGATAACTAATGAAAAAAAAATTAAAATAAACTAACGAACGAAAGGGAAAATAAGACACAGTATCATGGACCAATTTGAAATACAACGCAAATACAATTTAGCGGTAGTTAGAGATAAGAGATTGAAAACATTGTTTTTTAAAAGCACAAGAGTCTAAATTGCGGAGATTAGGTGGCAGCTTATTCCAAACATTGACACCAATAAAACTGATTGAATTTTGCACTAGACTGGTAGAGTGGTGTTGCACAGACAGAGACAAGTTAGAAGAAAATCTGGTATGATGTTGGTGGGTATCTGAAGGTATCTTGAACAGATTATCAAAATATAGTGGCAGTTCACCCTGATGAAGTGGGCTACAAGCTGTAAAATATCAAAATATACGATCCAAACGAAATGGAGCGGTCCAAAAAATTTTGACTTTGTAAACAATTTTGTGACTTAACGCTCAATTTTATAAAGCAAAATCGCCCCAGTAATAACAAATTCTATTAAACTAGGCATTATCAGCCCGGGTTGATGCTAGATGCATGGAATTGTTTTTTCACCACTAGTCAAAAAACTTCAAAATCAACCCAATTGAACTAATAACTTCCTTCGGTCGAAAAAGAAAAAAAAACAGAAATCTACTCGCGTACCACCTGGAAGACCTTCGCGTACCACTAGTGGTACGCGTACCACAGGTTGGGAACCACTGTGCTAAAGAGTAGCCTAGAACACACAGTATCATCAAGTTTGTTTGTTTTTTGGGTATTCGTGGTGTTTGTCGACTACTATGGTCATTTACACCAGGCCCATATTCTGCTTATTTTCCGTAACTGCCGGCTTATAGCACGGCCCACCTCTAGGCTTTTGTAAGACACCGCTGACGCGGATGAGGTGGCGAGGAGGCGCCTAGGTAAACCTCCAACACTTAGGTATCGGAATTCGGAAGTCGACCTCGGTCGGACTCGAACCCGCAGCCATTGGTGTGGCAGACACAGTATTATGAGTTATTTGCTCTTCTCAAAAACTTGCGAGACAGAAGTTGGACCAACGTATCATCAGGTAGCGAGCTCTAATATGCCTGGGCCTACTCTCCTTGATCATTTTGCACCTTATGCTCCAATGACATAAGGCAAAAGCCTCAACACAAACATGTAGGTTTTTCATCCTTTCGACAAACTGGAGCCTCGCGGGACCTTTAATCGTGTCAGCTCTCAAAAACGATTTCTGCCAGCAAGCATTTTTCACTCGCGAAAAATACGCTGTATTTTGGATAGGAGTGCAGAACAGATTTTAAGACCTGGCCATCCAAGCACTAGTAAACGTTCTTGTACAATACCCAACAACTTGTTTTGCCAAGAAGGGTTTTAGTGAAATAATTTGAAGCAAAACGAGCGAGAAAAGTTGCCTTTTTAATGATACATTGATAGCTTAAGCTACATAGCTGTCCAATTTGTTGCACATCTGAACAAAATGTTGTTAAGTGAGCCTATCTTCATCTTCTTTTTGTATAACAATTTTCGATTAGTTTGTGCGAATGAAATTTGTTTTACAAAAAAAGTGCGAATGGAGATCAAAAAGGTTGAAAAGCACTGAAGTAGAGTCATATGAGGATAAGACGAAGCGAACATAAAATTCTGCCTTCAACTTAATACAGATATTGTACTGCAAGCTGCCGTTATGAGAAACGGCAAAAACGGCTCGGTTTTGATATATATATATCACCAGTTGTTGATTTTACTGCTTCGTTGTGGAAATCGCAATGTTTCATTTGACGAGTACAAAATTTCAAATCTTTGTCCGGTGTATGTTCGTACTAGATAGGCCTTCTGCTCGCCAAGCAACTACGGTCAAATTGCGTTTAACTAAGCATAAGCATAACCAAACATCAACCATAAGTTACTATTTGAAACTAGGCAGAGCGGAGATAAATTATACTGGTGCGAGGTAGTGGAGTGTGGAACGTGTTGATAACCTGATATACAGCACGGCGGGTGTTCTTATAATGACACTAATGCACGACGTACGTACATCGATTATCTATTTAGTGTGGAAACTTCTTACCAGGGATTTCTAAAACTCGGGATGGGTCTCTCGTTTTTTAGGCGGACGAGAGAAGTGTCACTTCAGACGCATCGACAGCGGAGTAGCTGTCGACAATCACTTATGAAGGATTCGATACCTAACAATTCTACCAGCTTTGATTAGCATTACTTATCTTGTGCACCATTCTAATTATGGCACAATCGTTACATTACAATTGGAGTAGTGATGTACCTACGATTTAAACTATTAGCTTAGCCGACATATTGATTTACTCATATCAAACTGAGAACAAATGTATTTCAATCCAGGCTAGATACAAAGCTGATACAACCAAAAATCACAGAGCAGACAACAAACCTATTTTAATCAAGGCAAGTTACAGAACAGATGCGGTCCAAAATCACAGAGCAGATAACAAACGTATTTCAAACAAGGCAAGTTACAGAACAGATTCAGTTCACAATCACAGAGCAGATACAACATAAAACCACAGAGCNGATAGATAACAAACGATTCTATTGAAGGCAAGTTACAGAGCAGATTCAGTCCAAAATCACAGAGCAGATACAAAAAACAAAAAAACAGGGCACATAACAAACGGATTTTAATCGACAGAGCAGGTGAAGTCCAAAATCACAGACCAGATACAAACAAAATTCACTAACAAATAACAAACGAATTTTAATNAAGGCAAGATAGAGAGCAGGTGCAATCACAGAGCAGATACAACCAAAAATCACTAGCTGATATCAAATGTTTTTAGTCACGGCAAGGTACAGAGCAGATACTGTCAAAACCCANTAGCTGATAACAAAAATTTTAAATCAAGGTAAGTATGAAGTATGATACAGGCNGATACAACCAAAAATCANTAACAAACTAGGATTTGCTGGAACCCTTGGAGGAAAGTTTCCTGATCTTTTGCTGTTTTTGGCTTATTGGCAGCTGTGTCGTAGGNTTGCTGTTTATGCGTTTCAATTCATTTTTTGCAAAGCAGTTGAAAGACGTTTGGATGATCAATTCAAAATTGTTATGGGCAATCTTCTCATTTTCACATACAACAGATGTCAGATTACACAAAAAAGTTGACTTNAAAATTTCACGAATGGCAGACACAAAAACACTTCTTGGATTGTGACAGGTTAGGAACTTTTTCTTAACATCACTGTCGTTGGATAGAGCTGTGTAGTATTGGACAGCAAGGGTTGTCAAGACATAACAATATTCAGATGGTTCTGAGAGACCACCCCTGTTCGCCATTTGCAGCACTGATTTGTACTTGTCTGGTATAGAATCAGACAGTGGNGGAACAGCAATGTTCTTAACAAGTAAATTACTGCATTCCTCACAATGCCTTCGCCTGATAATAGACCGNCCAATATAACCACTTACATAGAAAGAAACAGCCGCATCACTATCNTNCACCTCGTCAATTGCAACATTACTCAAGAATTCAACTAACCACGAGAACTGGGAAGAATGTGATGCATCATCCTCATGATCATTTCTATGATCAGATTGATCGAGATGTGATGCGGTGCACAATCCTCGCTGTTGGAGTAAACTTAAGCATCGGATCTTTTTCTCTGCCGAAACCAACTGCTTCACTGACATGAAGAGGTTGCCACCATTTGACTGGCGGTACATCCCAAATCTTGCTTCTATCGGATGGGACATCACTTTTCCTGACAGTATGTATTCAATACCAAATTTGCCCACCAAATAACTTGTGAGCTCAATTATGGCACTCATTGTCTGGATACATGCCATAAATGTCTCTCGAGTCAGTCCAATACTTCCCGATGCTTGCCATTCTTTAAATATGATGATTGCCTCTTTCAGGTATGCAAGGCCTGGATGATCTTCTGATGTCCGCAGTGGCGTGTACAATGCATTACGCTTCCTCAGGGCTTAAAAATTAAATTAACCTTGGCATTAAAATGAGTTGCTGTGACATGTAAATATCCATTACACCTGTTAGATATTTACCTTTGTTGGTTGATTTCACTGACATTACACTCCAAATGTTGTACACGAACTCCACATAATCTGCCGTTTCCGAGAATTCCGGATGCTTCTCACTATAGTGCCCAAAGTTTTAGAAATCCCTGCTTCTTACGCAATGACGCGCAACGCTAATAGGCTGTTTCTGACGTAATAATGAGCTGTGGCGTTTGAAAATCAGACGTTTGTGCTGTCGCGAGCCTGGTATAATATCTCTTCCTTGTTCACGAATGTCATAGTCCTTGCAAAAATAAAAAGTAGTCGTTCTATCACAGAGAAATCGATTAAATATGGGAAGTAGTCGATTACGATTACGATTACTTCGGATTTTTTTCGAATGTAATCGATTGCGATTACGATTACTTGAAAATGCTGTAATCGTCGTAATCGATTACGATTACTAATCGCGATTACCCCATGTCTGGTGCGTTATCATCAAATCAATATTTGGTTCGTTTTAAATATACAAATACATATATAGTATTGCCATGTCGTTGGTCACTATATAATCAAATAACAATATTGAATTTTGGCTTTGTATCCCAATTTTATATAGTGCGGACCCCGAATGGATTCTAATGTTGAATGCGGCCCGCGAACTAAAAAGTTTGTCCACCCCTGGCTTAGAGTGTTCAAGAGGGTTGGTTATAGGCTATGGGCACTGGGTTCTGTGAGCAGGGCTTTGAAGCCGGATCCCCGGAGCCGCGCATTTTCAGCGGAGCCGGAGCTGGAGCCGTAGCTCAAAATAAAATTCAAGTGAAAGCCGCAGCAGGGGCTGGTTGTTTGGAAAGTAGCTCTGGCTCCGATGTATTTCATAAGATGCAATATGCTACTACTAATGGCTGAATTCGCATAATTTTACGGTATCGTTCACAAAATTCAGAATTGTTGCCTCCTTGGCACCACCTTTTCTAACTAACCATGTTCAGGCGCCAAACCTGGGTAGGCTGGATATGCCGCGCTCGCTGCGTAATTACTGTACTATGGTATTCGTCATACCCGCAATGTCTTTATCAGCACAAAACTGATTGCCAATTATGTGGTTCGAAAAATCACCATTATCACCAGGTATTTCATAAAACGGTATTGATGCTTATGTGAGCTGAGAAATTTAACCATAATTAGAAATGAGACGAATATAGAAGCGACGCCAGAGGATGCACATTTCGATTAGGAGGCGCGTATGCCGCACGCCGAGAAACAACGTTAGCCTTTTTGCATTGGATGAGCAAATGCTCGTTCTTTGTTGATGTTTTTTTAATCGTAGCGTGACATTGAACAGTGTGTTGTTGTGTATGCCTAAGAATTGAAATTCATTCCTACGCATATGATCGTTTACTCCAGTAACGAGTTCCGAACGTAAATAGGGAAAAGCATAAAAGCAGCCCATTATGGTCCGCATACTATTGTGGTGATGCGAGCTAGTCAATGCGATGTCCGAACCCCCTGCCCCTGGTGTTGGATATAAGAGGGCAATTAGTGATTGGATGCGCGCTTTTCAATTTGTAATCATCAATTTTNTGTANAAATTCTTGTCTGCTTGATACACTCGTATTCTTGAATTGTCGCGCAATGTCATTTGTGAGCTTGTAATTTAATTCGTTGCTTACTTGTACAGTGCACGGCGTTGAATAAGGTTCCTAAATATTGATGG
>ATSW01126921.1:0-12675 GCA_000444245.1 Botryllus schlosseri | reverse complement strand
GTGTATTGTATTGTACCACTTAACCACTACCATACTCCAAGGGTTTGTATTTTGCGTAAAAGTCTAAAATTCATCCTGACTGTTTGACTGAAATGCAACTTGCATACTGGTACTTAGAGGCTGCAGTTCTTGGTCATTTCACCCTATAAAACTATATAACTGTCTTCTAGGAAACCACGGGTAGGTATAGAATCATTAGGCTCGTTGATACTCCTCTCCTTTCCTTTGTTCTCCATCATGTTCTACAATTAGGAACGTAGCATGGATGAACTATAATTATCAATTAACCTATTACATAAAATCCTGACAGACGAAGTCACTCTAAACTGGCGGCAGTTACTNTACTGTACTTGTACACTGTNCAGCCTAGGACTTGGGCTTATTATGCAATTCTATNGCATCAGATCAGATCAGTCATTAAAAGCANAACGTAATCAATACTAAAATCATCCTGAAATGTAATTCTAAACATTCTGCTACATCCTGATATGCACTTACGCTTATCANTGTAGCAAAACATACTCGATACGCGGAGATATTCCGAATACCAGCGNTATATCGTACAGGCATACCGATACCGGTAGTGCCGATAATAACCTGCAGCTGAAGCTACATAACCAATACTGCTAAAATGATCAACTACCTGAACATCACATGAGTCCTCTAGCTTTATAAACGTTTATATATTGATATCATCTACCACCAATCACAAACTAGAGAGGCAATTCCGAATCTCCAAGTCATGCACAGACAAAGCGCTGTCAACAATCCTATCTGCAGTGAGTGCGCGAAAATGACCCTACTTGTGTATGACCGCGATGACGCAATCGACGGAGTCAGCCATTCCGGAGTTCTATATATCCCTGATATATATATAACTTTTTACCGGGTCAGGCCGTTAAATCCACATCAATGATCAGAATCGGCATTGTTCCAAACAATATTCCATCGGCAAAACAATGCACTAGAATAACATTGAGGATAAGCACTCCATAGTTGGTATTGTTCACAACGACCTGGCGTGATATGTTGTACTCCTCACAATAGTTGTATCTTTTACACCGGGGTGTCCGAAAACGTCTACCAATGCCCATTTATTCAAAATATACCTGGTAAACGTTTTGGCACTTCTTCGATATAAACTACACGTTGTGAAGTGTTCCCCATGAATTGCCTGTGAACCTTGAAAATTAACAAGGAGTACTCGTTAAGATGGATAGCTGGAAGGATTGTACAAAATAGATGATTTATGCATTTGCGAGCAACATTCTATGGCGTCTTATTCATTGAAGGGTTAGGAAATGATTTTGTAACCTTCATCATTGTATAGTGTGTACGTCTATGGTATTTTTTATATAACCTTCATAACATTTCGCTATTTGCATCACGCTTTATGACCTGAGCATGAGCATCAACTTGCATTTGTATGTACTGCGGCCTCAAATACCCAGTTTATTTTTCCAGCAATGTAACTCCACGATCCTCCAATGCAAAATCTCTCTCTTGAATATACTTCTTGCTCATATATATTGCATATGCGGTAATACGGAAAATACTTTACGGCTTGAATGTTAAACTTGATTTCAATAGGCCTTTTGCAGGACATGGATCACGGGACCCGTAGCGCATAGCAACCACAAATTGGTTAGCAAGCTACTTTCCCGCGCACCTGCTTCAGTGCAAATATCGCTTAGTGTACTGTTGATTTCTGGTTGTAAACATTTCGGAAATTTGTTGTAGAAGTCATCGGAGATTTAACTATGCTATATGTCAATCCTGCACAAAGCATTTAGAATGATATCGTCAGAATTACGCAGAAATCTCTTGGTAACGTACTAGTGTTACAGTACTTAACACTGATCATACGTACTTAAATTCATGCATTTGAAGTAGAGCAATTGGTTTATATAGCGGTAAGAGTATTTTCTAGTTAAGTAGTACTATTTGTCTGTTGTGGAGCCTGATTTTGGATTGAAGATATGACTGAAGCAGCTGGGACCCACAAGGATCAGGATATACGGTCTGCTGATTTGGGAGCAGGGGCGTGCTGCCATAAAACAATGTCGCTGAAGACATCGGAAGTATCTTTTGGGAGAACTCGCCATCAAGACTAATCAAAGCAGTGCACTTCATTGTTGTGTTATACAATGCTGATTTTGTTACCACTACTTCACAACTGCGATTGAAGTGGATTTGGAAAATCACACGGGATTATTAGTTGATGTCGCATATGCGATATTCAGCGAACTACGGGAAGTAACTATCAAATAGATCTTTGAGCAAGTCAACGCAGTGACAAGATCGGTCATCCTATACCCAGAGGTGGTCAACGTAGTCATTGTTTGTAACCGAGTAGAAGTAACGCTACTCCAGTACAAGTAGAAATAATTACTTCCAGATGTCAAAAGTACTTCAAGTGAAAGTAGAAATGAATTTCTGAAAAGTAGTCAAGAAATTCGTTAGATTTGGTCAATGGTCGCTTAGTTTTAGAAAATAATGCCGGGTGCATGACAACTGTTAACATTGCACGGTGCATCTGTATCAACGCAAAAGATTAATGGTTAGTCTAGTTACCGTGGTACTGGGGATATTTTGCCCAGTTGTTATAACAACTTCACCCTTAAAGGGGATGCAATCATGCGCCAAAGCTAGTTTCAAGTCCGACAAAAAAGTACTGCCTAAAAAGTGTCAAGTAGAAGTGGGAGTAGCCTCAACACATAAAGACGCGAGTACTCACGGAAAATAGCACTTCGTTACTGACTCCCTCTGTATATTGGTTCAACCAACTTACGACGAGAATTGTTCCTTTTTTCATTGACTTCGTAATGTTCTTAACTAATTACATTCTTTGATTCATTGAATTTACAAATAAACATGGAAAGAAGTGCAATTTATCAATTATTTTTTTGCATTCAATACCCAGATCCTAAGATATTGTTGAAGAAAAATGAATGTCAACCTTATCAGGTTCAATAACTGCTGAGACTTAATGCCCGTTGCCCATGTCTTTTCCTCTACCTCCATAGCCACTTGTTTAGACAGATTCATAGGATCTACGGAAGTGCGGTTATCTTGCTGTAGACAAAATGAAATATCATTTTCGAAGCGGACATCAGCATCGGGAAAGAAGTTCAGGACAGTTGGTCAGTGTTCAGATCATCAGCTGAAATTTTCCGTTGGCATTAAACCACACTGCCTTTTGCCGTATGACCAAATTTTATGTGGTGATCATAATTGGCTCCAGGCTGAATTTTTGACGAGGGCCTCATCAATTTCTTAGTTGCCTGTGTCCGGCTCTTTTGGGATATTCCATCATATCATTAATTCGTATACATGTGGTAAAGCCATGTCTTGAAACCCAAGATATTTGCAATGTGCCAAACAGTAAAGTAATCCAATCCAGGCAATCATAATCAAGTAATCCAGGCCTTGAGACAGTTTGTTTCACAATCACTTGAAGCTGATGCTCATTTTTCTTCGGGTAGTGGCACTTGGCAGCATCACAGAATGATCAAGAACTTGTAATATAGGTATATATCTAAATATTTTGAATTGGTCAACTGAGAAGCCATACAATAGCATAGGATGCTTATTATATATACTGTGTGTAGCACATTTCCTGAATTCCTAACACGTCAACGTACTGCCAGTCATTGTCTCTTCAGGCCTCAAGATGGCGGTATCCTCTATATATTGCAATCGACATCAATTATCAAAATACTGCAATGGTAACCAACTGCCATTACACTACAACTATGGTATAGTATACTATCCACACTTAACTTGATGCTGCAATAAATATCAAGCAGTCGATCACCTGCAATGTCGAATTTTGTGTCATAAAATCATAATTGACTACCAAATAATATTTTGACGCAAGGAGTTTACATAGTTCTTGAAGAAAAGATATCCAACACATTTGAAGCCTTGCGCTTTTCCATGGCACTATTATGGAACGTTTACAACCATAAAACGATATTATACAATATCAGAAATACGGCTACGTTACCCAGGAATTTCTGCGTTATTTTGACGAAATCATTCTAAATCTACTCTGGAGGAGTGACATCTATCACAGGTAAATCTCCGATCACTTTGACGACAAATTTCCGAAACGTTTACACCAGAAATCAGGAGTACACTATGCGATATTTAGCACTGAAGCAGGTGGGCGAGAAAGTAGCTTGCTAACCAATTTGTGGTTGCTATGCGCTACGGGTCACGTGATCCGTGTCCTGCAAAAGGCCTATTGTAGTTGACTGACAAAACTGTGACATAACAAATTCCCATTCTGCAAATGTCTAATGCCTAAATTTTTTACATGACCGTTATAGACGATTTTCCAGCTCTCTGGCGCCAGTAGTGTATGACTGGCCAGACGGAGACCAGCTCCCCTTACGAGGTTACGAATTCTCAAGTGAAAAGCTCAACAATTTCGTATCACAAAAGGGAAGAGACAACTTATGCGAGTATTCACAGCAGTGTGTGATTACCGAGTCATGCCATACCCATCCGATGTGAAAATGGTTGGCATGCAGCTGTTTAACCTGGATCTGCTAGGCCATATTGGAAGTGACCCTGGTGTAACGTAAAGGCAATTTGCCGACGTTATGGTTATTTTGCTAACAGAAGATGAAGCTAGAATGGAACTACATACAATTAACATCATCTAAACCTTGGCGAAGTGTGCAAATGAAGATGAATAACTCATCTTAAAGAGGGAGGGACCGGGTTGTACTTCGAGCAGCGCAATCATAAAGTTGGCCGCCTTAACCGCATTCTGCACAGTTGACCAAATTCACCAAAATGGGACGTTATTCGCATATGGTGATATCAAAATAGGGTCGTTTGAGTAACTCATAGAATAAAAATCCTATGTAGTAGGCCTATCGTATAAATGTCATTCGACGCATTGAATCTTTCTATTCCAAAATTTGAGATTGACAATTGATCCAACTGAAATAGAAGCTATTTGTTGGTATCATTCTCCCGTTCTAGCCTTCCGTCAAGTGTCAAATCTTCAGCAAAACATGTGATCGATTAATGGGTTTGTTGAAGGTATCGTACGCAGCTCATACTTAAGAATAAAATGATATTCATTGATTCCGATATTTTTGCTGTATTTGTATTCCTTGAATAAAATACTACTTCTTTTGTAGTAACTATGCCCATCGTAGACGTTAGAGAGCACATTGTTATACTGACGTAAATATTTGAAAATGTCGATACAAGTACGACTTATTTCGTCTCGATATTGCCTTCTTATGACCCGTAGAGTTGGCGAACCCTGTTGTGGACTGACTGGTTGGATCTGTCTCTTGAATCTATAGAAAATCATCCACATCAATGCACAACCTGTCATAGATTCTCTTCACTCGATGTTGCTCAACAGAAATCTTTCGCCGCGGAAATTTAGATGGGACAGAGCTGAATCTCATATTCTGCCAGCAGCAATGCGTTAGCGAGAGAGAGAGAGAGGATCTTTATTCGTCTACATTACATATCAACATCACACAACAAAAATAAAACACAGTGAAATGCGACATGCAAAAGGTAGACGGAGGCTCAATATGACAGAGTCTTCAGAGCCGAGCCACCCTGGAGAGGAGCAATTATCACAGTTGATATACCTATGATAAAAAAATGTATTCCACGTACTCCTGTATTCTCTGAGTGATCTAGAAATGTAAATCACAAACAGTACAGACAGAGAGAATTTATTGCTTCGTAGAAAATAAACAAATTTGACTGGAAATCATGATATCACATGTAAAGGTCTTATTACTCGTCGCCAACACAGCATTGATATAATACAGGGTGTTCATATTCATTTTACCATAGGATAGATAGTCCGCAAGGCTGCAACCGTAGGAGATAATATAAGAAGAAACACAAGTATATAACTATCGAATGTAAAGGCCATGACGCATGCGTTGTACATGTCGGCAGTGTTTCCATGTGCAGACATAACCCAACCGTGACTTGGCCGAACTAGGTGGACGAAGCGTTCGCGATGAAGTTTTTGGCTTACTTACTCAGTAATAATTTCATAATAATCACAAGATTGCGAAGAAATGACTCTGGAGGAATGAGCCGAGACGGCTTGGAGCGGTCATTCAATCAAACAACCCGCTTTGACCTTGAACATGTAGGCCTAAATCAATCCAGCATGTAACATGGTCATGATGAATCACTTGCTTAAAACTAACAGAAGATAGAATAAGATGGAAAAAAGATGAAAATTAGATGGCATATCTTAGTATGTGGGAGATATAGATATGGGATATCGTGGTCCGATAATTTCAAATGCAGAATAGTAACTTGTCCATTAGTCTACCGGTACTGCTGTTTCGTCGTCGTGAGTCAGACATGAAATTAGAGTGTCATGTTGATTATTTGCTTACCAAGAGAATGTGAATAAGTTCACCTAGTTTGTGGTCAAACGGTAGTTAGTATTGTAGCCATGCACCAGAACACAAACCCTCGAGTTGTGGCAGAAGCGTATGTGAGCAGATCGCGAAGAATATTTCGGTAGCCTACAGGTAATTCGTAGCAGTACCGGTACTTCTAATTTCCGTTGCAATCCTAATTAATTTCCTGGTTTCTCAATGCGTCCAAGATCCGTCCGGAGTGCAGGCAAGGTTAATTTGATACGAAAAGTGTATTGTAAGTAACAAATAGCAATTTGCTAATCGAAGACACAGCGCAAGCATGGCCGAACGGCTAAGCCGAAGTTTTCACTCGATGGCCGACGAGTCGGCCGACATGGGTGTGCTTGCGCAACAAATTTCTCTCGTTCGTCGGCCGAGTCTCTCGAAAATGAGTCCATCGGCCGTGCATGGAAACGCAGTATATGATCATATACTTCGTTTCCACGCTCGGCCGACGGTCGGCCGAAATGCCATGACGCATGCGTTGTACATGTCGGCCGTGTTTCCATGACCAGACGTAATCCGACCGTGACTTGGCCGAACTAGGTGGGCGAAACGATCGCAATGCCGTTTTTGACTTACTTATGTAATAATTTCACAATAATCACAAGATTGCGATAAATTACTCGGTAGGAATGAGCCGAGATGACTTGTAGCGGTCATTCAGTCAAACAACACGCTTTGACCTTGAACACGTAGGCCTAAATCCATCCAACATGTAAAATGGTCATGATGAACCAACTGCTTAAAACTAACAGAAGATAAAATAAAATGGAAAAAAGATGAAAATTGGTGGCATATCTTGGTATGTGGGGGATATAGACAGAGGTGGTCAAAGTAGTCAAGAAAGCTACTCAAGTAGAAGTAGAATTAGTGACGAAAAAATCTACTCAAGTACGAGTAGAAATACTTCTTCCGTAAGCAACCTCAAACTACTTGAAGTAGAAGTAGAATCGACTGACTTTAAATCTACTCAAGTAAGTAAGTAGTTGTGAAACGATCGTGATTCGTTCGCATGGATTCACGAAAGCTGCAAATTGAGCTATGCAAACGGTGCAGAGCTTGATTCATATTGATGCATACCACGAGGTATCCAATTATCGATAGCATAAGCATTCGTCCGCATCATGGAATGAAAATGATAGCACTGATATGGAAATGCGACACTATTCCTCTGTTTATTCAAACGGCACGTTTTAAAAAATGTCATCAGTTTCAAACGTTAGGATGAGCCATATAGACTGTGATGAAATATTTCATCTGGGCGACAATGCGGTAAGAACGGAACCAGGCAACCCGCTACCTAAATTATATTCACCGATACTTTCGTGAAAACAAGGCGAGATAGCGCAGTGGTATAGTCCGCGGCCGCAACACCAATGGGTGCGGGTTTGAGTCTGACCGAGGTCGACTTCAGAATTCCGATGCTCAAGTGTTGGAGGTTACCTAGGCTTCTCCTCGCCACATCATCCGCGCAAGGGGTGTCTTATAAAAAGCATAAATGTGGGCCGTGCTATAAGTCGGCAGTTACGCAATAAAATGAAGAATATCGGCCTGGTGTAAATGACCGTAGTAATCGAGAAACACCATGAATACTACAATACAAACAAACAAACTTTCGTGAAATCATACTGGTCACTCCATATCCACTGGGCGCGAAGCACGAGGAAAATTCTGGGTTGTACTCAACTTTTATGAAAATCAAATGTGGATCTGGATACTCTGTGAAAACAGCCCCGAGATTCCTCAGGCTATCTTCTGATTGGAGGTTTAAACTACTTCTACTTGACAAACTGATAATAGCGAAAAGTAAGTAAGTAGATCACAAAATATTACGAAGTAGAAGTAGAAGTAGTGAAAATAAGATCTACTTGAGTAAGTACCAGAAGTAGAGGAAAACTACTTGAGTACTTCCAAAAAGTAGAAGTACTTCGTTACAGACCACCTCTGGATATAGATATGGGATATCGTGGTCCAGTAATTTCGAGCGCAGAATAGCAACTTGTCCAGTTGTCTACAGGTACTACTGTTTCGTCGTCATGATTCAGACATGAACTTCTAGTGTCCTGTTGATGATTTGCTTACAAGGGGAATGTGAATAAGTTCACCTAGTTTGTGGTCAAACGGTATAGTTTGTATTGTACCCATGCACCAGAACACAAACCCTCGAATTGTGGCAGCAGCGTATGTGATCAGATCGCGAAGATTTCGGTAGCCTACGGGTAATTCGTAGCAGTACCGGTACTACTAAATTCCATTGCAATCATAATTAAATTCCGGGTTTTTCAAGGCGTCCAAGATCCGTCCGGAGTGCAGCCATAGTTGATTTGATACGAAAAGTGTATTGTAAGTAGCGAATACCAATTCGCTAATCCAAGACACAGCGCAAGCATGGCCGAAGGGCTAAGCCGATGGATTCACTCGATGGCCGACGTGGGTGTGCAACATGGAAAACTGAATGGGATAGAACGGTAACTGCGTGGCCTGTCAATCATTTACGGTTGAATAACAATCAGTAGATAACAATGAATCAACCCAGAACGTTTTGGTGGTTTGCTGTGATGCTATGACTTACGTGACAGCCATACATCGGGTTAAGTAAGTGTCATTACTATCGTTATCGTGACCAGTCTAAATTAATTTTCATGTAGTTATAATGACTGTACGTCGCTATCAAGTTGAATATCGACGCCAGGGGCCTTTGTAGTTTCTAATATGCTCTAGGTCTGTACGATGTGTAGTATTTAGGCTGCAATGCTACATGTTTGAATTGCATCATAGATTGGATAGTAACTGGTTATCCGACCAGCTTATACCAACTCCGATCACTTTTGATCCATCTATACAGGATAGTGTTTAATTATGTCGCTAGCATCTAGACCAGGGGTTCCCAAACTTTTTATGGTCGCGACCCCACCTCTAAATATGGCGTGCTGGTTACTAAAAAAGGCCAGTGAAGCTGGCGACTATATACGTGCGCAGTAGCTCGTCTACCTCCTTCCTTAAATTAAAAAAAATCAATCAAGAATGTAGAAACGTATATTAGTCTTTTTAAGCGATTTCTATATATATCCAATCGAAGTAGCCTAAGTTAAATAGATAGAAATACAGATGACGATCTATAAGTTATTATTCGACTGCGCCGAGCCTGCATGTGTGTATTATACTGTTAGCGCATCTGCATAGCACTACCAGCACTTAGTTCTTACTGAACGTCATATTGATTTTTATTATGCTCTTGACACTTGGTAGTTTCTGATATTCTCTTGTATTTTTTCAGATTAACACTTATCTGCTAGGGATGGTGTGAACGCGAGGTTCACGTTCGCGTTCTGTGTGTGAACCTCGGAAATTTAGAGGTTCGCGTTCACAGCAGAACCTTGGTAGGTTCTACACTGTGAACCCTTTTCATCTATTACAATTTTCACTTCATTACAACATCTTTGATTTATATTTATTGCATTTCAACTGCGGGCCACTCCATGCATGGCGCTGGCAGCATTAAAAATCAACACTAAACGAGCATGCACCTTGACCAACTCAAATGTTTTACTTGCTTTGTTACAAAAGTTTGCTCGAAATATCCAGGTTTCCGTTTGTGACTCTCTGTTGTGAGTTTTACCCGCAATCAAAAACATCACGAGCAAAATACGTAGTCAGCGAATGATGCTTATTCAACCAATCAATGAAATTGATATCGCTTACTGATGAAAAAAATCTAGCAGGCGTACGGGGTCAATCTTGACTTCGTATCTTTACTGCATCATTAAAACCAAATCCGTGCGATTGAAGTGTTGGCCACTGCTGTATAGTGTATAACTTCTTAATGGGGTAATATTTGTAGCAAGTATAGAAACCTATTTTACACTCAGCTCAATATCAATGTAGCGATACTCAGACGCCGAATACATTGTCCGGTCTGGTCTCGACCGTTAAGGCGTAAGTTTATGTTCCCTGGTAAGTCCTCGTCGAGATTGTTGGCAAAGCGACGGAAAATATTGATTTTATGGGAGTATTATATCCTTTAATTGCCTCAGTTGATACATTTAGGGCGAAGATAATAAAGTTGGATTAGCAATAAAGTCAATTAGCGCGTTCGTCAGGATTTATCAACCTAGGATTAAGGAAACCAGTTGATCGCGGCGCATAAAGTTAGTGTTAATCTCATGATTTAACAAACTGGAACAACTATAGATTTCTAGTTATGTATAGAAACTGCGTACCATTCCTACGTCTAATTATTCCCGATAATTGCCGTGCCGATTGTCTCCTAGGTTATGGCTTCACTGAACAACAATCACCGAATTATGTAGGACTACCCACCATTGCAAAGCGATATCCGTTTCTTAGCTGTACCGTACGGATTGGACACGACTTTCATTTCGCGATGATGATAATTCTACCTATTACAGTGGCAGTATCGTCGTCAGCAGGCTGCTGTTTCATTATGGAGATTGTGGGATCTCTAGTTTTATTCACCAACTAGCAGCCAATATATAACGCATTTTCGCATTATGATGCAACAGATAACGCCAATTGATCGAAAACTCGGGACACCGTGACTAACCATCGCGCGTAACCCTCTTCACCTTCATGCGTCGCGATTATATATATATATATCGTCTTTCAATTAAATAAAAGGGCAAAAGAAAACAGGAAACAAACGAACATCAAGATAATGAGTTTTCGGCCCTTATTAAGCGCCTCGCGTCGCGATTAGCAGTATTTAATCACACGATTAGCATTCTCCCGGATCAGCACACTTTATTATCTCCGCCCTCAGCGACGTTTAAAACACCAATATGTACTTCGGCATTGTGGCATTATGTGGCCCGAGTCGTCACTAGGTATCGTGTACATTAGTAGGCTATCACTTCATTGAAAGATAGGGTTGGAATTAGCAATATGACGTCACGTGACGTCATGAGGTTCACGTTCGTGTTCACACAGAACCTTTCAAAAAGGTTCGCGTTCACACGAACCTGAACCTTTCAGAGGTTCACACCATCCCTAGATCTGCCCTATTGACTATATCTCCCTGCGCATCTAATGATTGTTATCAGTTATCGCACGGTCATTAAGGAACGTTATTACATAGAAGGCTACGATGGATCAATTACGATGCATNTATCATCAAACACTNCCACAAAAAGGAGGATAGAATACCGTGGTCATATGAACACTAAAATCCGAGATATTGTTGACTGCTATTNATATGTTTGTAAGCCTNTCATTTCTCNTCTATTCAATAAATAAACTNCTCTAGATATTCACNTGCATTNTGCAGGATTGTATATNGACGAATTAAAAGGAATCTTGTCAATTGATCAACAACTTGCTAGATGCCTGCCAGTTCTGCAAAGCTATCCGGGGCACAGCTGGATAGATGAAGACGCAGATATCAAAGTATAAACACGGTTAACATGAAAGATAGCCATGACCCTTCATATTCAGCAAATGGGTTGGGTGTCAGTGACAGTTTCAGGTTTTTCAACATCAGACATAGTAATATCCTCGTCCATCAGTGCACGGTCTGTGGCGTTCTGTTATGACTTGTCGATATTGGACATTTTCGTCTACATCTGAAATATAAAATCCTGATGATCACAGACAAAGTTGGGACAAGAGTATGTGATGAGATAATGTCACCCTGGGTGGAATGGTTTCAGTAGGTAGGTGAACCTTCATTAGTTCTTGGCAGGGTTGTAATGTCAGACTCGAGTCGCCATTTCTTGGTGACTCGAGTCATTTTCTGAAAAACGGAAAATGACTCGACTTATTGTACTCGAGTCATTGACCAAGTCATATGACTCGAAGTAGGGTCTGCTAAGATAGGCACATTGTAATTTCAAAGAATGATTAAGTTATCATGCTATTATTATTTCGTCTATCATTACTGATACTTGAAAATGCTACCAGAAACTGTCGAAAGTGAGGAAAATTAGTATATTATGAATGAGAAGCATTCAATATCACCGGGCGGAGTTGTGTAAAAAGTGGGTTTCGCGTGACATAAACTGGGAGCCGAACAGTCAACACAATGACTCCCACTCGACACTCCACTCCGTGACTTGGATTTGACTCGGTGGTGAATTTGAAATGAATCGAGTCAAAACTATAAAAGTGAGATTGACTCGGAACCTTGTGACTGGGTTACAACCCTGTTTCTTGACATGAGTAACACAAATGTTAACACCACCACTGCATCAGATCTGAACAACTAGGAAAATTTTCAGCTTTTCCA
>ATSW01126899.1:0-10949 GCA_000444245.1 Botryllus schlosseri | reverse complement strand
GTCCCACAGTACTCACAAACAAACACATATAATGACTATTGCTCTACTGCTAATCAATCAAAGTAATCAATTCATTTATGTTATAGGGCCACGATAAAGGAGAAAACAGGAGCAAGACTGTCATCGAGGAGGCAGAAGTATTGGCTGAAGTGATTGCACAGTTCTGTATCAAGGCCCAATTCTTGCTAACGTATTTTCTTCATCCATGTTTTTTTTCGTGTTTTGTACTGATTTCATACAGAACAGAAAGCCATATACATGCTGATTTTTAAAATTGGCAATTAGTTTTCCTTCTGAACAAAAAGGCCTACCTCTTGCTGCCTACTTCTTGCTAACGTGTGTTATGTCAGGGACTATTATTTTACCTTCATTCTTCATCCATTTTTATTCCAATTTTTCGTCGAGGTCTAGTCCAGTGCATTTTTTTGTATTTTGAACTGGTACAATACAGAACAAAAAGCCATACATGATTTGTAAAACTGAGGATTCGTATTCGTTCATGTGTGAAGTGCAGCATATAGCCGGTTTAGATAACCAGGGTTCAGGGTCACACAGGGTCGAATTGTACAAAAAATATCTTACAGGATATCGTTGAGGATGTTTATCAGGATATCTTTGAGGATCTTCATCAGGATATCTTTGAGGATGTTTATCAGGATATCTTTGAGGATGTCCTACAGGACATCTTATATATATCCATTTCTGTCGACAAATGTATATATTTTGCACTTCATTGAAGGACATCTTTTGAACTCATGGAAGATGTTTAAAAAATATCTTTAATAAGTTTTGTGTTTGCTGGGTACTCTAATGGTGGCATTTTGAAATTTTACTTCCACTACTACTTGAACTGTTGTTTCGGCCTACAACTACCTATACTTTCTACATTTTGGATTTTGAAAAGTAGAAAATAGTTTTGTGATAAATCTGACACACGTTTATGAGTCGTAAAAACTGCGCTAAATAGCTAATGCATCATTGTAAATGCATATATTTTCAAAGATTGTACGCATTTGTAAGGCTAGCTTGGTTCGCTCTCTTGGGCTGCGTCGGCCGTGCCGGGCGGTCGACGGTATTTGTGGTCGGTTACTTGGTTCTTGGATCTGTATAGTCTGTCGGGTTGCGGTGTATTTTGTGTGCTGAATAAACCTCCATACTGGACAAAGGCCTCTACACTAGCATGCCTTTTGTATTCTCTGCTTAACTTTTATTCAGCGTGCATGCCTCTTCTCTACATCGCATGTGGTGTTTTAAAATGATGAAACTATTAATAAACTGAATAATTGTTACTTATAGCACAAAGTTTACCCCGTCAGTAGCTGCAATGAGAAATGTTATATATATATCATTGGTAACGGCTACAGTGCATATGCAAAAACTAATTATCCGTTAGATGACACTGACAAGCCACATGCTTCGCTGATTTCGTTTCCAAACACGGAGTGAAATCAGCGTGATCTTTCGTGTTGCTGCTCTTTTAAAGCCAATCTTTGTGATATTCGGTTGGAGCATGAAACAGATGACGCCGCTCCTGGAATAAACCATAGTATAAAATTATTTTTTGATGTTCCAAATTATAATTTAGATTACGGATAATCTACTCGATCATTCGCGAGGTGGTGGTAATCGACCGCTATAACTCTTCGGTTTCGTGTCAATACAATGAATAAAACTTGAGGCAAATCGATGGAAGAAGTTTTCATTACTGCATTATGGCAGGGATGCCTCTGACTTCGCACTGTTCAGTGTTCACCTTGTGTGTAGTTGAATTTCCTTCAATTCATACTCGTGACGTTGATATACGTATTCTGATTCTTTCAACAGGCACGGGTGTTAACTAATCAATAACAGTGCTTGACTATATTATAATAATCGTAGGGTAATTATAGTTGATTGACAATCATGGTGCAGATTGTGTGTCGAAATGTAGAGAAACATTCAGTGAAGATGATGGAAGAATTACATCGAATGAAGCAAGAAAGCGATCATTGTGATTTCATAATTCAAGTTGGAGATGATGTCTATCACACTCACAGAAATGTATTGTCGGCTGGTTGTGCTTATTTCAAAGCGATGTTAAAGCACGATACCAAAGAGAGTCGTGAAGGAAAAGTCGTTTTGAAAGAGGTCGAGGAGCTTGTGCACGATCTGCCCTAAGTCAACGGTGTTTCGTCCCGGCGCTCATGCGAAGTCCGCCGTGTCATAAACGGAAAATTATTAATGGGCACACTTCTTTTTACCGGGTGGAAATTACATTAACCTGTGTGCTTTTAAGGCAGAAATGGGAAATAAAGGTGTTAATGCTACTTTAGTAGTTCTATAAAATCGAGCCCCGTGAATTTATGTTATTTGTTACAAATACCGATATATAATATGTAAATATGTTTGAAGGCGAACTATAATGTGACACAATTAGGAAAAGGATTGATAAACGAGTCGATATAGAAGTGGGAAAAACCGTGGCCGGTTATTATAACCAAACGATCATCAATTGGGGACCCGTAATTCTAGGATTTAGTTACGCTGATGAATGCATAGCAACTATGGCTAACTGGCCCTATATAAAATACGAACTGTTGTGTATGTTTTGAGATATCACGGATTATTATCAAAATCTAGGGACTGCTCAAAATGTTGAATAACGATGCAACACAAAGCGTTTATATAAAACTGTTTTATTTGTTAAAACCAAAAGTGAAATTAAATTGAGGTTGATGACATCACAAACTAGAAAATACATCATCAAGTTAAATGCCCGAGTGATGCGATGAGGAAGTTAGCTGAATTTAAATACCGGAAGCTTGGACATATGGCCAGATGTTGATCGTCACACATATAGGATAATACGTTAGTCGCCGTCATTATTGTATTAGCGCGGATCTAAACAGGACGGTGATTCCAGACCTTTTTGGATTCGAGAAATAGGATAGTGTTAGCGGATATCAGAAGTATATAGTCGGATCTTAAAATGCAAATGTAATGATAACAAATGAACCGTATTTTGCCAGTAGAAGCATCATGCGAGCAAGATTAGTTGTATTAATTGTAAAGATGTTGTTGACTAGTGTCAGAATGTAGTAAAAAGTGGAAGATTTGAAATTGATCATATTTCGGAAATGAATAAAATATGTCTTTATAGTACTAGGAGCTCATAATGGATAAGGATCGAGTATCTAGATATAGGCTAATCAAAAATAAATATTTACCAAAAGTGTATAGTTGTAGTAAGCAGTCTTGACGCATTGTATTAATGTTTAAATGTCATTTTGTTANAAAAATCCACGTTGAGCTGAGATATCGAAATAACATAATGCTTGTGAACCGAGTTATNAGACTCTGTTTTATGGTGTCTTTATATGACCCNTTTAAAGCAATATNGTGTCAATTTGTGTCAAGTAATANTGGCTACTCGTCNTGTATCATTATTCNCAATNTGTAAACAATTATGAATCGTATATTCGCCTATATGGTGAAGTACTAATTTTAATGTANAGCCTGTAATGCATTATATTTCGTATTTCTTGACTTACTTATTTTGCACNCCAAAGATTAAATTGGAGATGTANGNACGGTAATTTTATGTTTGAACTGATGCTTGTATGCTTTACTGCATTAATTGAATATCCGTAGTATGCCGATATTAGGAACAAGCATGCCTTTAAAATTAGGACGACATATCTGTTAGCGATAGCCGTATAGATTATGGATTACTGTTTATGTATACTGTACACTCTACAGCTTTCGTTTAAGTTGAAAGTAACTATACCACGGCGGCCCATATGACGCCATTAATCACACATGTGTTGTTGTTAAACAACAGAGGTGTGATTACCCATCAATAATCCTTATAAGGAAACATTATCTGATGTTCTCTGGGAATAGTGTCAGTATTATAGCCCAGAAAATACTTACGACACAGTATATAAGGCCGTAGGCAGATAACTTCTTGAAGAAGGTCATTAACAAAATTAGGTGATCGTTTTGGTCATCTAACTACCCATAGGTAGGTGATTAGTGAAAACCACCCTACATACAACCCAAATCTGACACGCTCGTTATGCGTAACAAAGGTGTCTGAAGCGAATGATTATAGCGTATGGAGGCTAATCCCGGTTTATCTGTAATTGTTATGTACAATACATGCAAATATTAAGTTGCTTTATAATGATGGTTCCACCATTTTCGGTGTCTGCGAACTTTTACAGTGAAAAGGCGTTACAGTGAATTGGCGATATATCTACTGCGTATGTATTATATATTATGCGCCATATTATATCCACACCATGTTGCGTCACCCTAGAAAAATGGTTAATAAAGTCAAGCCAAATCCTTTAGAAGTAAAGTGATTTATTGCATTTTTGGGATCAATGTATATTGAAAATTGTGTGATTTTGTGTGAATTATTTAGTATGCGTCATAACTAGTCCACGCCCCAGCGACTAGAACCGCTACACTTGAGTGAGGTTAGACGGTTATAAAACCAAGACAAGTTGCTTGGGAGAACTGTCATAAAATTAGATAAGTAACACCCTAGTGTATTCGAGATTATACAAATACACAAAAACCTTGATCAGCCTTAAACGATAATGTGAAGATGTAATAAGCCCTTCGACAGAATATTAATATGCTTTGGCCTGGGGTTGATTATGAATACATGAAATAGACTATAGTTTACGTGGAATTGCTACTGAAATATGGTCTTGATCGCATATGTGTTGAATTGCACGATTTTAGACAACTTTAGTAACAGTTGGATGCATGTTATGAAGGTATTGTTGCTATGGTAACATCATTATTTGAGTGTGACGTCTTATTGGAGTATTTGGTTGTATTAAGGTATCAAGGTCAAGTACGTATAGATATGCTATCTTAAACTGGACCATAAGGTCATTGGAAGTTCAAGACACTTCGAAGACTGCTCCCCCTGCAACAGCGATTCACCAAATTGAATTACAAGCAAAAGAACCAGGCAAAACACAATATCTTCCTACTAACAATATTGGAGGCAAGATATTTCTACTAACACATATGGAGGCACCCGACGGAATTGTAATTCAAGGCGCCTGGTAATCATTGTTGCTTCTAGAATATTCGTCTTTAGAAGAGAGTGGAATTTCACATATTTCTGAAGAGTGGGGAGGTGAGGGGTAATCAATCATGAAGTTATTTTGGCTACGAAAACGTAACGAGGACACTCGCATCCTTCGCAAAAACACCCAACTAATGAAGAACACTCAACAACGGCAGCTAACAACTCGGGCTAATGAAGGTCAGGTGACAGCACGTGTCCAGCATCAAGCAAAATTCGTGAAAAAGGTGACGTCTATTCTACACAAGACGGCAAAACTGTTCAAAAAAGCCAGAAGAGACGTGAAACAAGCGAGAACTTATTTGACTACCGTCCGGAAAGTGAGTACCAAAAATACTGCCGATTCGCTTGAACCAGTCTTAAGGAGCCAAGCAAAATCTGGAGTGGCCAGAAGTGAAATTACAGGCAGAGTTTCAAATCCGTTAGAAATGCAGACGCGGACAAAAGTCGAACCAGCGGTATCTCTTCGAGCGTACGGGTCCCTTCAGTCGTCGCCCGGAGTCACAGAAGATATGAAGTTGGAATCTGGAAATCACCCGACACCACGGTCAATGACAGAAAGAGTGTCGCTCAATGCGAACGCAAATCATCACATTGCACAGGAGACTTTCTTATCGCCCCTCGATCGAGAGAAGGTGCCACAGGTATTATTACCTTCTCAGCGTCCAAAAATGATCGATAAAAAACAATNTNNTNNTGCGGAAGAAGCAATATTGATATCACCCAGTAATAGGCTGATTATTTGGTGCATGATAGCTGTTTTCCGATACATGTTACATGTCGATACAGTAGCTGATAGTATTTTAGAAAATGTCGTAGGCCTACATTGTCCACTGCTGATGCCCATGAAGTCGATATAAAGACGCATCAACAATTATAATTTTCAATTCTATTTAGTTTGCCCGGATAACTTGATTAGATAGAGGAAATAAATTTTACGCTGGTCAAAGTAGTCAGCGTTGATACTCAAGTAGAAGTAGAGACAATGTTGTATATGTCTGCATGNATANAAAAAAAAACTATTTGAGTAGTACTCTGGAATAGTAGACTATTTCCCGATTGGACAGCTATGATTTGACTAAGCTACAAAATTGAAGTTTNGNCAGATAATTATCCGATCGTAGAGGAAATTAGCTTTATACGCGGGTAATTGGNNACATCGACAATATTAGGTATAGGTGGATCGTCACTGGTAGAGTCATTGATATATATAGAAATTGATGGGGTTTCAATTCCTTTTGCGTGNGGTAATGTCCCGTTNAATATTATTGGATATCATTGGATAGACNAGGTTATANCGCTGCCTTCAATTGATNCGGTGTTAAAGAGCCCGTCANTTGCAAGTCACGAGCTGGCTCAGTCCGAAATAGGTGTTCCGTGTTCATTGTCGACNCATGCCGTAATAGAATATGATGGNGAAGGNCGGGAAATAAAAACNTTGGCCAAACAANGANATAACGTGAAAAACAGCAATCGCGANGCTGTTTCGAATGTTAGGTCGTTAGAAATTGNAAAGTCGCACCCGTGCCAATTTAATAGTGACAGCGCCGTTAGGATATGCGCTGAAAATAGTGNTGAAGTGCAGGCACGGAATNTGGTCACATTNGGTGTAAAATGTGAGTGCGACGGGTCGAAAAGTTTTAGGNCGCNAGATCTTTTCNATCCNATAGGCCCCGAAGTGGATGTTGACGTNNGCGTNCCNAANCATCAAAAATCTCATANTGGAGANTTAATATTTGCCTCGTTTNTAACGACAAATAAAAGGNCAAAATATTTCCCGCGAACGGTATTTGATGGTCCAATAACGGAATATGTGTTGCAAAATGAATCGGATATAGAGGTTAGATTGGAATTGGAAGAACTTCGTAAGCAATCCGTATTGCTGTCAAAAGCTTCTTTCCAACAGCCCGATCTTAATGACGACGCCAATACTATTAAACAAATGCGTAGTATATTAGGGAATTATAANAAATAGCCTACCCTTTTAAAAAAGTGGGGGGGAGAGTGATGGCCGTCTAGGTATGGTCATGCGATAGGACAAACGTCTGAATAGGATTGCTATAAACGTAATGAGATTCCATATAAAATGGTTCAACTCGCAAATGCTCTATACATCCAGATTAATGGGTGAATTGATAGGAATGCATCGTCGATATATTTACTTCACTACTAAACGTGAAGACAAAACTGGAAATCGACCGAAGGCCTTACATTTGAAATCGCAATAAGCAATGCTCGAATTTGGATTATATAGCCAATTCCTGATCCATAAGTGATTTTGGGCTAGGAGTCAATCACAGTGTATTATTAAAATAGATGGGATAAAGTGATTTATTGTATGGTTATATAGTACAGTGTATCCATGTATATAGCGAATAACGCAAAATAGAGTTTTTGAGCGTCCTATTGTTGTATATAATGGTAAATATGAATTGACTATCTGAGTAGCATAATGCCGCAACCTGTTAGTGTATAATTTAGATCTGCAAAGCGAAAATTGGCGCAATTCTGATGCCCTGGAGATTGGCTAATATTCGGTGGATTGTTAATTTAAAATGAGGGAAGCTCTTGTGATAAAATATCCATATGCTCGGTGATTAACTGTCGGAAATATGAATCATATGAAGCTGCGATCATTTGTATGACACTGTCGTCATAGGCTATAGTGTGCACTGTGCATCGTGACAACAGATATGCGGGCAGAAAATGCACATGCTCCTATATCCTTGGCCTTGCATTTCTACGAGTCACGTTGCATCGTGCATCAGCCCCGAGGTCGATTCTCAGTGTGTGAAAAACTGCATCGATTTCATATATTCGGGAAAATTTGAGATTCCTGATGAAAAGATCGATGATCTTCTCCATGTCGCAATCATGATGCAGTTGGAAGACGTGAAACAGGCAGTATCTGACGTTTTGGAGGAATCACTTACTGTAGGTAATTACTTTTCCACAAGAGCTGCCGCCGATATGTATGGACTGGATGCCGTCTCTACGCGATGTGGAGCATTTTTTCATGAAAATATCATGGAAATATCAAACCAATCTGAATTCGGAAATATTGAGAAAAATGACATCCTCAATTTTGTGAAGTCGGAAAAATCAAAGTTATGCGAAGAAAAAAAACTTACGCTATTGTTCAATTGGGTCGAGAAAAATCAAAAAAATCAGGAACATTTGCATGGATGTGTTGAAGCAATCAAGTTTGATGAAGTCCCTCCAGCATTTTTAGAACGTCTTTTGGAATCAAACCAAACAATCAGTATCGACTTAGGACTGTACAAGTTGATCACTGGACATTTTAAAAGCTTCAAAAGCATCACAAGAAATAAACGAAGAAATCGGCAAAGATGATTTGATAATTCTTTTTGATGATAACACAGATTGTATCCGATCCTTCAATCCAATAACTGAGAAAGTAGAGAAGTTTCATGATGAGAAGTTTATGAATTTGACACAATTCTCAGCTATTTCCCTAGACTCGCATATCTACGTTTTATGTGAGAATAAATCAGTTCATCGAATTAATATTCGGAGAAAAAATTCAAAATGGGAAAGGATGAAAGATATGATTTGTGATCATGGATGGTGTCCTCGCTCAGTTACTTTGTCGGGATCGATATTCGTTGTTGGAGGAAGCATTAAAGCAACAAGTGATGTGGAAATGTTTACTTCCCTCGTGAATCAATGGATTCAACTAGAAGACAAACCGACAGCGATATGTGATGCAAGTCTTGTATCATTGAATGATTCCATCTATTGTATCGGAGGTATAGGGCAAGATCGTGTCATAGTTTCATCATTCTGCAGATTCACTCCATCCTCATCAGAGTGGGTTGATCTCGAACCAATGAGATATCCTGTGTTCGCGAGTGGTGTTGTTGCAGTTGATCAAAAGATTTTCGTGATCGGTGGGGTGAGTGGAGGAATGAAAGGTAATGAAGTAGAATGTTACGATGTTACTTCATCGCAGTGGACTTCATTATCTTCTATGAATGCTTTTCATAGTCGAGTTTCTGCGTATCACATTGACAAGTGGATTTTTGCAGTAACAGATGTAGGAACCGCTGCTGCAATTGAAAAGTATCATATATCACAAGACAAATGGACTATAGTGAAACCAAAAGAAGATCAATGTTGTCGAATTTACAAATCCGTTTTGTGAAGATATGGATTGCACTCAACTGAGCAAACTTAGCAACAGCAAATTACTGGATTTTCAGTTCTTAAGCAACTGCAGTACCGTAATTTTCCAAGTATAGTATGCCCCCATGTATAATACGCACCCTTAAAATGGCATGCAAATTCTGGGAAAAAGCTTGTACCCCGAATTATCGAAGAAAAACTCGATTAGCTCCGCTTCTACGGATTGGAATTGAGTCAAATTTGTTTTGCATCGTCTTTGAGGACAGCGCAACAATTTCATGGGGTTGACATAAAAATTTGGAAAAAAAATTTTTTTGCATCTTTGGGTAAACTAAAAATTTTCAAACTGTACGTAATCCGCGATTATTGGTTGGAATGAATTAAACTGTGGTGCGCGTCGTTTTTTAAGGCAACGTAACGGTTTAATCATGTTGCCAGCAAGATTCAGGAAAAAAAGTTTTTTTTGAACAGCCCTACAGGGCACGATGGCTGAAAGTGATGCACGATTGGAAACAAACATGGAGAAAGGTGTGATTTCAAGTTCTTTATCGGGGGGAGATTTTTTTCAAGCGTGTTTTTCCCATGTATAATACGCACCCCCCGATTTTAGGGCAAAAAATCGTGAAAATTTCACGGATTATACATGGAAAATTACGGTACTTATAATGCTAATTACTCTCGAGCTGGAGACAGAATCTGTGTTTAAAAAGAACGGGGTTTGCAACTAGAACTACTCTTGACCGTCAAATAACTAGATTAGTAGTTTCTACAAGTCTGCAGATGATACATGATTAAAAGAAAGTCGCTCACAATTACAATTTTTGATTCATTTCATTTCAAATCCATCATAATTGCCTTGAAGATTGTGCATTTTTGTGTTTCAAAGCAGCAGAACTTTGTAGGTCCAGTTTTTCAAATTTTGCAATGTGAAAGCTACTATCAGTCGATTTGTATCATTTGATGAATGTCAGATTGTATCACGTCACAGTTTCCATTTGGCTACAGGCAATTTGACGGTGATTTTTAACCGGCTTGTCGAGCATTAAATTTGATGAATCGGGTATCAATCGAAAGCTGACGCCGTACTGTTTGCGAAAATATAAATTTTATTCCACTCATGGCCCTGGAACCCCCACAATCAGCCCCAAATTATTCATTGTCGAGTATGATTGGCAGTGTGACGCAACAATGCTGTCTGGCGAAACGAGAGTGTAGCTCAAGAAAAAAGCAGCCAGACAGCATTGTTGCGTCTGTCGTTTCGCCAGACAGCATTGTTGCGTCCCAATGCCAATCTCCATAACAATGGAAAATTAGAGGCTGATTGTGAGGGTTCCAGGGCCGCGAGCGGAATAAAATTTATATTTTCGTAATCAGTGCAGAGTCAGCTTTCGATTGATACCCGTTTCACCAAATTTAATGCTCGGCGAGCCGGTCAAAAATGACCGTCAAATTGCCTGTAGCCAAATGGAAACTGTGACGTGATACAATTTCATTGAACCGTGAGATTTGCTTGTGTCGACACCATATAGGACACTATGGTTAGACGTATATGTGAGTGATACAGCGCCTTCTTGCGTGTATATTTTACTCTATGTTCATTCATCGGTTGGGAATCAATGATCAAGATCACTCAATTTGTATTTCAGACAGTTAGCAAAATACCATGACTTGATCATGAATCATATAGTATAGGCTACTTCGAAAAGGCAACATA
>ATSW01126894.1:0-11071 GCA_000444245.1 Botryllus schlosseri | reverse complement strand
TAATCGTAATCGCAATCGATTACATTCATGAAGTAATCACCCCATGTCTGCTCTATATACTATACCGGGATTTCAGAACTCCGTGGATAATCTGAATCACTGGTATGACGGCATCAGGGGATTTCTGACGTCGGATATGCCTGCCATATTCGTTTCAGGTAAACTGAAAGGTGGCGGTAGGGAGTAGATATTATTGAAGTAGGCTATTCATCGGGCAAATTCTTCTCATGTGGCGAGTATAGCGTGGTGGTTCAGGTTGCATATAGCACAAGGAATTTAAACGAATACCATTTAAAAAAGTAAAATTTTGTTTTCAAAAGTGGTATAGTTTTGTAATAATTAAATTTTGAACACATGTAGTATGAACTTTTGGAATACTTGCACTAGCTACAGTTGACGTATACGATATGGAATGACTTTAACCTTTGACATTCTCGGCGATTACACAGCAGTTGTGGGCCGGGGGTTCAAGAGGGGTTTGTATGTATTCTCAGGGGTAAGTATTTTGAATTCATGTGGGATCGATTTATTGTAAGATAAAAATGTATTTGCGTCAAAAGGTTGCGACGACCTTAACAGTTTGATGTCTAGTGATGCCAAGAGGCGAAATACCTTTGTGACATCATTTTTATACCACGCCACCAAGCATCAAGCATGGCGTCATTTTATTGCTGGAAAATATTGCAGCAATCTTAACTAGAGTTACCATACGTCCTCCTTTTTCAGGTTCTTGAATATGTCTTCCGAGGACGCCTACATGCCCTCCTTTTTGACAATTCGTCCTCCATTACAGGTATTAGAGCTAAGATGATGGATAGATTCGAGTGAAAATGGGCATAAATTACGCTAAACAGGAAATTCGTGGTTCGAACCTAAGTGACGACCTTTCTTTTAGTAAACCGACCACAATTTCGTGGTTACTTTACCATATTTTCGGGATTCACTCCAGAATTCGAAGGCTAAAAATTTTGAAAAACGGTCCTCCTTTCCCGATTACAAAATATGGTAACCCTATACTTAACTATACAGAAAAGAATTCCGGAAATGATGGCTTTTGGTAGTACCGTAAAGAACTTTAAGAATGATTAAGTTCTTTTTTATTTTTGAAGAGAAACGTTTCCCCGATCATAAATCCACCCGAGGAGTGAACAAGGCAAAATCTGAACAGCAAACATCAATAAAACGATGTATTCTAATTAAAGGTAAGAGGCCCGAGCAAAGACCAGGATATTTGCGGTATGTAGACTCCGTCTGTTTACATTGCACCACAATTCGTAATCGATCAAGAGACTTTAATACCTACCTAGCGAATCCGGGATGAAATATACCTCATGGATTCGGCTCATTATTTTGGAATTACAGCAGTGCGGCGCAGTTTGCAGAAGATCTTATCTGCGTATAATGGTATAGAAAATTCACCCCGCGCTGTAATTGAACTAGTGAATATCCGCATACTGCATTGCAATCAACACCCGTGAATCCAAGGTGCTCTTTTCCGCTTCAATATTATTGAAAATAACGGTGCATTATATCGATTATGACATCATTGCATTGTTTGAGTATACGCCCCTGCACATATATCGTTACTATAAACATCAGGTGATATCCGGATCTCTTTTTGTTGTAACCGTAGAGCAGCCTTCGTGGAACCCAAATTTTCGCCGACATAGAAACAAAAGTCTACCACAATACACATCTAACTATACACATCTCATACATTAGTACAGATCACTTGCGTACAAAATGAACTTCTACTTTTTCGAAGTACTCAAGTAGTTTTCCTCTACTTATGATACTTACTCCAGTAGATCTGATTTTCTCTACTTCTACTTTGTAATATATTGTGATCTACCTACTTACTTTTCGCTATTTTCAGCTTGTTAAGTACAAGTAGTTCAATACCTCAATACGAAAGATAGCCTGAGGAATTTCGGGGCTGTTTTCACGGAGTACCAACATTTAGTATTCATAAAAGTCAAAAAAAGCCCTAAAATTTTGTTGCACTTCGCGCACACTGGTTATGGAGTTACAAATATCTTTGACGACAGTATCAGTGAATATAATTTAGGCACCGGATTGCTTGGTTCCGCTCACACCGCATGGTCGCCCATATCAAATATTTCAGCACAGTAAATATGGCCCACCATAACGTCTGAAACTACCGTTTCGCAATCCAGCAATAACGTATCCTATCGTAATCTAGCAGCCCATGACGTGTCCTGCTAATCTGAAAAATCCGGCTTTTTTAACGTTACACTTGTTTCAGTAGATCGCCTTTGAAGCTTTATGGACAAAAGACATGAATATATTTTCCGCTTTTTAGAAGTGGTATTTGTATTTCATTTTCAATTTCGAATATCATACTTTCAGTTCTAATTACTTTCAGTTCTTTTGTCTTCAGAACATACATGTTGAAACATGAAAGCAAGAGTAGTAATGCCTATATTTTCCGAAAATAAAGCTACACAAAATATAATATTTTCGATCCACAATATTTTTTTTTAACTTATACTAATCGCGCAAAGTGTTGAAACCATATCTGATACAACTTATCCGTATTGCTCTTCGCCGAAACTTGGAGCCTTATAATATGGGGTGGGGCGCCATGCCATGATATTCTCTAAAACGCGGTCTTCTAGTAAACAAAGGGTTAGTATCGCATTTTCATATCAGTACTATAATTTGCATCCCATGATGCGAAATATGCTTATTCGGTCGAAAATGGATACCTCTTGGAATGCATCAATACGAATCAAGCTCTCTGCACCGTCCGCGTAGCTCAATTTGCATCTTTTGACAGTCCATGCAAACAAATTAAGACTGCTTTCAAAATTACTTACTTTTTTGAGTAGATTTAAAGTCAGTCAATTCTACTTCTACTTCAAGTAGTAGGTGTCTTATCGAAGAAGTACTTCTACTCGTAATTGAGTTGATTTTTTTCGCTGCTACTTCTACTTCTACTAGAGTATCTTTCTTGACTACTTTGACCACCTCTGGTGTCGACAGAGGGTTAAAAGAACAGAACCATTAAATTATAAGTTTCACTTAAAACGAAAACATTTTAAGTAATATTTAGTGCAAATCAAGGTTGCCTCTCCTGTGCCCTTCCGAATACCAGTACAGAAATGCGAGGCACCACCTTGAAGAGGGTCATCGTATTGTTCGGTTGAAACGCAACAGTGTGACACCCATTGATTAATTAGAAATGAGTTTATAAATATTGGTGATGGAATTAGCATTTCAGAATGACATGGTTTCCATATCAAAGAGCAACGTCCCCCGCGTACTGCACTGCAAATAACAACAAATAGAACAGAGCAGTCGTAATTCGACTACTCATCGGGCCTAATTACCTGCAACCAATGATGGCCAAGACGGCGTGAGATCACAAATCATATGTATGAGTTGAGTGCGTGTCTCGACGTCTACGTAACACCTAAGACTGGCTCAGGGCACCCCTATAGTGTTCCATGAAACACCATTGTCTTAAACTGCCATTGCCTTGCGTGAATGCCGCATTTCTTGTGGCCAAGCGCGAGTGCAATAAGCTGTGACGAAGTACAGCTATTCAATATTCATACAGAAGCAGTGCGTCGCCATGGTTAGGCAAACTACCAATAATACATTCACTGAACAGTAAACCTAATATTAACTATCCTGGTGTATTGTTAGGAAGTATTTTGAATGCGAATGAATATATAGCATACGGCAAAGCGAATTTCTCCTGGAAATATAGCCTGTGAAGTAACGAAATCCTTCTTGTCTGATATCAATGCCCCGTTTCTTTTAGATAGAACCCCGCCAGCTCTTCAGACGCACATTCACGATTCGACGAGGAGGAGTGGTTGAAAGCTTTTTTCACATAAACCAGAAAAGCATGGGAATTATACGGCAGAAATGAGTTTCCGGGATTCTATAGCCAACAGAAGTTCAAAGGTATATATTCCTATTTCCAAGTAATATACACTGTATTGAGATACTATTCCCTTATTCAATATAGACTACTTGTACTTTTAATGTTTTAGTTCATTTTCTATCATATTACAATTGAGCCCTTCAAGGAAACAATCTTGAACACTTTCGTATGTTCTTATCCCATCATCATAATCCGCAATGCGCTGCTCCCAGTTACCCAGTGGAGATGTACGACGAACTGGAAAATTATGCTTACACTTATTTCAAAGTGTTCAGGCTCTAAAATTGTTAGGAATATAGCAAACACTAATCATATCTTCGCTCCGAAAAGTGATTGGCCGGCATGTTGTTTGTTGGGCTAGGCCTATATCCAATTGGAGACTGTGGTACTGGGTCTACTTGAAACCCAGCTTGATGGTTGCTGAGCCGAAATCTAGGACAGTGGATGTACCCTGTGTTCCCTCTAAGCGGCGCACGTGCGCAAATGCGCAGTGTTGACACGGTCTATGCGCAGTGCGCACCAAAATTCGGAAGTGATGATCTTTTTTAGTCGTTACGCACTGTTTTCTAAGGGTCTTCAAATATTAGAGGGAACATTGGGTGTACCCACCCTCAAAATTGAGGACACAATGGCATGGTTTTCGTTTAATGTTTCAATGAGCTTGAGAAGCATCTTGCTAGCTGAAATTCTCGTCATTACACAATTGTGGTATGGTTGTATGATACTTGTGATAGAAAAGTGCCTGTATAGAGATGAATCGGCTGGGTGCATATTGAAAAGATAAAATGTTAACCGAAATGATGGGAAGGGCTTTCTTGTAGCGGCGAAAGAAAGGAAATTTCTCTTCAAAGCTGCGCTGCAGAAATTCAAGTTGTTTCAGAGAGGCTATATGGATTAAAATACGACGACGCCAATATAAATTATTTTCGCACGGTGCGAATTTCCGAATATTGGCCGCAGTCAATGGCTCATTATTGTTGCGATCCATTCAAATTCATTCATTCACGAATATCGCTTGTCGATGACATGATGATTTAGTCCGGCTCGCCGCCCAAGCAATTATACAGGTGGACTTTGTCGATTATACGATCGCTTGGGGCATTGATTGTCGCCTGCAGAAGCCAGGTTACTTACTATCTAAATGGCAACAGTTTGTTAAAAGAATTTTCGAAGGTTTAAGAGGAGGAGCTCATATCTACAGTAGTAAGAGACCGATAGGCGTATCATAACATTGCCGAGTATAGTAGGTAGATCCTAACCGGAAACTTGTGATCATTTAGTCGTATATTACCGTGATCAATTGTCCATGATACCATGTTTTAGTTGGCCATGATAGAACTCACGAGTAACCGATCAGTGTGAATGAGAAGATCTTGGGTGATGAATATATTTATACTTGCTCGATTATAATCGGGATTATAGGCCTATATGTTTACTGCGGGTGGTTATAGAACCCCTGAAAGGTTTTGGTTTGCGTATTCTCTGTGAACACGATCCTGGTACGTCACATGAAGTCACAATTGTACTTCCAAGCAATTGTGCGTATTTCCGAAATTCAATATACTATCCCAATGCAATATTTATTTAGACCAGTGAGTCACAATCCTTTTATGGCCGCGACCCAATTTCTCATTTGAATATGTTCTGCGATCCGCGCGTCTCCACATGTGGTAGACATATCACTAAAACAGGACAGCATTCTCGCCCGGACTTAACCACTACCTATTTGGGAATCTAATTACTTTTAAAATAAACAAATGAGCGCGTTCGCGACCCCCTCCCTCCCCCAGAAAAAGGCTCACAGCCTCTAGGTTGAACACCACTGCTACATTGTATGATAAATCCTGCATATTCGACCCCACACTTATCGGAATTTTCGAAAAAAAAGTTTGTGGTCATTTACACCAGGCCCATATTATTATTGTGTATTTTCATAAGCCGCCCCTTGCAGCACGGTCCGATTCCGTTCTAGACTACTACGTGCTCGAGTATGCAGATAAACACTTCCGTTGATCGGTTAGACATCCGATATTACATAACTACCAGTAATTATTATCACCAATCATGTGTGCACAACAGGCTTGCGCGCTTGAAAAACCTTCTCAATCAGCTGTGGTGCATACACAACAAATCTCGTTTAGGTCACAATAAATGTCATCGTCGGGAGCATGCCCATGAATACTGCTCGCCGGTTACACTAATTTCGTTTCCTGCGTCCTTTGTTTCCGACGCGTCGTCGTCTTTATACAAGTTCGCATGCATCACGAATAATGACGGATGAAAGTGCTGATATCCTGTAGCAGTAATAAATTTTATGCTAAGCGGTCAATGCCGCGGGAGATCTCACCTTGATTGTAATTACCCACTTTTGTGGTACTATGTTACTTTAATAGCGGGTTTCCCGGTTCCCCACTGCGACATTGTGGGATATATGACCTAACACAGGATTCGGGTTGGTATATATAGTTCCGATATCGTAGTATAAGATATGAAAGTGCAGTGGTGATGGGACATGTATTACTGAATTATCAGCAGCATCGCTATGATATATCGGCGTATATAGGTGTGATAGGATTTATGCGTTTCTGAGCGAATCTATTTTTCAGCGGAGATTTTTTAGAGAAATTACAGAATTTGAATCGTATCCGGATTTTCTGATTTAAATTTTTGGATGCGTGTCTCATTTTCTACAGCTACAACAGCACGTGAGCCTCGCCAAGAGACATGGATTCGTCAACCCGCAGAGATGGAAGCGGGCCGGGTGAGCCGGACCCGAACCCGGCCCGAACCCGACAAGTTCAGCCCGAACCCGGCCCGAACCCGACGGTTGAGTTTTGAGCCCGTTTCGGCCCGAAACCAAGTTCAAATAGCAATTTTCAACTGTTGCGAGCAAATAAGCTGATATACGATTCAAATTTCGAGCATTTCAACGCTTTCAATGCTCTAACTTTGTTTTCTTTCGATAGCAATCTTGCATATGGCAAGAGAGCTTAATATATCTGAATGAGAATACGCTGAAAACAGCCCCACTGTTAACTTAGTCTGCAACTTTACCCTGAATTTTAGTCGGTTCACTATAATTGAGATTTAGTCGCATCTGCATGCTCGATCGTGGCGTCTTTGGTATCATAGAAACAAGGAGATCGCCCTCTACAGTANTATGCCATCGAAAAAGCTATCCGCAAGGTGTATCATAGGGCTATTGGCTGTTGAAAGCGAAAATATTAAGTTTTCCTCAACAATTCTGTTTTTATAACNGCTNATGAACCCTGATAAACTGTTCTGCGGCATNAAACATGTTGCTATTTGAAAAGATAANGATCTTCTCTTCTCAACAAAACATCAATGATTTCTTTACCGTTATTCGTCTCGAAATAGTGTGTGGAATTATGACCTCGGTTTACAGAATTTCGGTAGGCCTGATATCTCGATGCGATGCCGAGTAATCACGGCTGAGTGAACACTTCTTGAAATAGTGATTACGCGATGCCTACGCAATGTCGACGGCTTGTAGCTACCTTGCCTGCAACGATACAGTCATTGGACACAAATCATATAACAGATATGAACAAAATTTGAATGAATTGCCTAAAAACTATGTACATACATGACGCTCACAATATGAAATGTTCATAACAACAGGATTCGTGTTCAAGTCAAGAATCAAATTAGACTTTTTGGTGATAGAACAGAAAGCATTGTTAGACATTGTGAGACCATTGTCAGACAAAACAACATCCACTCTAATGGCACTCTCTATCTATAAGCTACTTGCGGCCATTGTTTATACTGAAAACAACATAAATTGGCCGGCCTCTACGCATTGGAAATATTATGATAATGCCTTTTTCTCGTCGATCTCTCGTCTATGGAAGCGCGTCTTCTACATTTTTCTCTTCGCGAGGGTTAGCGATCAGCTTAATTCCTTTATTCTGAATGCAGTCGTCGCGCAATAATAACATTTGTCGCGTCGTTCACGCGTTGTTTTCTCATCAACAGTTAATTGTAAACGATAACGAACATTGATAACATGAAAATAACAACTTATAACTGAATGAAATCATGTTTTGAAGCAATCGCATCTGATTCGTGCTTTGCCGAACTCAAGCCTGTTCCCCAAAACAGCGTGAAGACACAATACATTCGATTCGCATTATATTTTTGACGCCATTGTTGTGCCTTGTCTTGACCTCAATGACCATGTATACGTCATACTAGATTATGCCTTTCGTGATCGGTGTCCCACCAGGACGCATTCAGCCTTCAATAGCCGCGCCGAAACTTGTTTGAGATTCCCTCGCTTTGCGAATAAGTCATTATTCACACGCCGGTACAATTAGTATATGCGCCATGTTCGAAATGAATGGAATTAAAACGCCGAGAAGACGTTACTCTTACACGCGAATTGAGTCATGTCAAAATTCATGAAGATATAACAGATTCTGCGCTGTATAGATTGTTCGTCGTGAAATGTTGTTCTGGTATTGTTTCAAGGTCGATTACTTATTTGAATACAATTTGAATACCGTCGTCTCATCACCTGCTTCTAGCTGTTCAGTTCAGCATGCCTCATCGAAAATAAAACTAAATTGGTAGTAATCCAGGCTCCAGCATGGTTATCCATCCATCCGTAATTCATGTTTTCGTCACAATGTGGCCTAAACAATGATCAATGTCTGGCGTATTTGGGACGCTTGTTTACTATTTAGCTGACATTGTTTCATTACAATCATAGTCTTCGGGCCGTCTTATAATGAAGTTTATCTGGGTTCGTACTTCGTATAAAGTTTATTCACAGATATTGCCATACTTACGTGATACGGTATTGGTGTATCTTATATGTAGTTGTGCCACTTTCGAACAAAATTGCAAATCAAATTTGTATATGAAGTCAATGCTTTTCGTAGTGACTATTCGGCCCGATTCAAGCCCGATAATTTTTATAACTTTGGGCCCGAACCCGGCCCGAACCCGGCCCGAACCCGGCCCGAACCCGAAAAGCCCGGCCCGACTTCCATCTCTGCGTCAACGGCGATTATTCCTGATTTGCAGAATAATGTTATTGGAATCGCATAGGGTTAATATTTGATAAAAGTTGAGCGACTATGTGTTTTTAGAAATCAATAAAAGTTCGTGCTTGATAATACAGCCGGTTTCGTTAACCGAAATCATTCAACGCTGGTCTTCAATCTGGTGCGGCCAACGTAGTATTGTTCGGTCCACCTGGGCAGCGAAGACGTCTTTCCGAGACTAATTTGAGTGAATCCGGACAATATTTCCCTTTGTATCCTACACTTATGATATCGATGGATGCTATTACCATAGACTAACAAACTCGAAACTGAAGTCTTTTTCACGCTGTAATTTACGTGCTTTATATTCCAGAGTGATATTTTTGCGACGTTGGAAAGGTTATAGGCTGCACGGAGTCGATATTAAAACATTCGGGATAGAAATTCATTAATAATACTGAGCGCCCAGGCTCTTAGCCACAATTACTTAATATATATATATCAATGAAAGGTGGTCCTGTTGATTCACATTATTCCGGATACATATCGCTCATCGCATATCGCAGTTGCATATTAGTCCCATCCAAGCTGGCATATGTCAGACTGCTTCGGACAGAGCTAGATATCGATGTCAATCGATATCAGATATTATCCGGTGTTTAGTGCTCTAACAATGACCGGTAGATTTGTTCTCAAAATGTAGCCTCGATATGTGATGAATCAACCTTTGGCACTTTGAGATAAGCTTCATATTTGTACCTCGAAATTCGACTCTGTTTTGCTACAATGTCAGGAATTATTGCTAGCTTTGCCCAACAAAAGCCGTGGTGCTTTGATGTGACTGTAACGGCGCGTGGCTTAATATTAATAGCGCACCTTCATTTTGTCCGTCGCTGCTAACTTATTTCGATATCGATCGGTCACTTTTCGAGTAGGATTCTGTTTACTGATACGCTGCAAATCACTTTCGTTTGCCCACTCTTCAATTGTTGAGGCCCATTGTCGCGCGCGGCTACAGAGATTAGTTTACATAAAGCTTTATAGGCCGACAAGACGAGGATACAAAACGTTCAACGATCAAGGCTAAAGATCTATTTCGACGAAATGTTTGAGTAAAGAGTACTAGCTACGTTTCTGGTCCTTGATGAATGAAACAATGGCGTACGTTCGGAGATAGTTCAGCCGAGTCAAGGACTTTAGCGCGTCAGCTAATCGAGATTGCTTCGGCATTGTTACTTGTAATGAAAATCCAGTGGACGCGATAGTATTGGTGTTTGTTGACAAGTCGCGCTGTGTGCAACCGTGTGTACTTCATAGATACAGTAAGTTATTCCAGAAGTTGGTCAATCCACCTGGCAAACGCAGATCAGTGAAGGTCACGGCCGCGACCGCCTTTCTCAACCTTTGCGTCGTATCTTCGTATACACTGGCACACGAAGTATATTCTACAAAATTTCTATCGCGGTGAATATAGCTATTTTGGGAATCAGAATTGTATTGGCTTCAAATCTAGTTAGTTCACGTCCACTAACTAATGTTTTTATTAGTTGTTCTAGTTATAGTTCTAAGTGCGGACTTGGAAAAGTGAGCAATTCTATATGTTTAGTAATAGTTGTGCATTAAAAAAGAGTTGTAAAACAACCAGAAAACATGTCTCGTCGTTTCGCGTGAATCGTCATGCCAGTGTTCTGTTGTGTGATGTTTTCTCAGGCATTGCTATAGCTCAAAGTCTGTACTACTCTCAGCGGCGTAGCCACGGGTGGGTTTTGGGAGTCGAGACGCCTCCCATTTCAAGCTCGAAACCCCGTCCTTTTGAAATGCCGATTCCATCTTCAATATTACTTAACTCACTTGCGTTACAGTAATTCGTGTTATCAGTTATCAGTTAGTTGTATTTTAGTTAGTTAGTTGCGGATTTTTAAAGGTTGTTAGATCTAGTTCTAGCTCTACTCACGCATTTTGAAAATCCTGCAGTTTGTGCAAATCTGCGGGGAAGTGTTCCTTCAGAAATGCGCAATAGTCGGTACTTCCTGGTTGGGTTGCTGGCAGCAGGCGCTCAAAGTTCTAACGGTGGGTTATATTCTATAAATATAGACTTTCATGATGCTGTGTGTTCAATGACATGTCACAGGGTAGCATATTC
>ATSW01126750.1:0-14040 GCA_000444245.1 Botryllus schlosseri | reverse complement strand
ATGCGACCAGAAACTGCTGAAAGTGAGGAAAATTAGTATATTATAAATGAGAACCATTCGATATCACAAAACAAAGTTATAAAAAGTGGGTTCAACAAGACTTTAACTGGAAACTGAGCAGTCAACACACTGACTCGGACTCAAGTCATAATACCATGACTCGACTTGACTCAAAACCATAAACGCGAGATTGACTTCTGACTCAGAACATTGTGACTTGGCTACAAACCTGGCACAAAGTGTCTCAAGTCGAGTCATTTTTTCACATTAATGTTGCTACACTTACAAAATAAAGTATGATTGTTAACTATACACATATGCTCACTCTGCAGGGGAAAGGCTTTCTTCCGAAAAGACAGGAATTACGATCCGGTTGAAGGAATCTTCCGAATATTTGACGACAAGATATGGTCTTTTTATCTGATCATCATAGAAGCATTCCACGTGAAACCATTTCTGCAAAGGAAAGCATCTCACGAATGATACATAGCTCATTTTGAAAACATGTTGAGGTTACCTTTTCCCGCTTTAAATTCTGATAAGTCACAGCGGCAGCATGCTTGAGACAATCATCGACTGCGTGGTCCAGAATCTGATTGATCTGGATTATTGAGCAAATAAGCACACTGTTCAGTAATTCAATAATTTAGGTGTTAAGGGCGCAATTTTACGCTGCGCCGTCGATAAATTCTGGTATCTACACGGGGAAACACACCCGAAGATTGTCCATACGAGCTCACCTTTTCAAAATCGCTTGCCATAATATATGAAATCCATGCTGGTTTGGTTTTGAAGACACACCTCCGGAACGCCCCATGAAATCACGACAACCATCAAAATACATCGGGAAAACTTCACCATTTTTGAGGATTTTCCTCCGGTATCACAAGTCTGAAAATTTTGAAAAATTGTCCACTTTTCAGATTTCCAAAATATGGTAACCCTAGAGTTGGACAACTAGAACATTTTCTACATTTCCAAATTATATTCGAATTATGGCTACACAGTTTTTTTCATCATCATTGGTTTACTAGCAATTTTTATCAGTTCAATTATAGATAACTAACCTACGGATAGATATCCAACACCCGTCGTCACGCTTGCTTGCCCGGAGGAAAATGCTGCTCAGCAATCTGAACGCAACGTAATTGCTAATCCCATAGCTGACGACCCGAGCGCTCAAATTAAATAAAGTTGATCTTATTTGAAAGCTACTGTCACACTGATTCCGAAAATATACATTAAACTTTCATCACGGCAAAGGAACCAGCCCGAAATAACCTTCAAAGTGTGAAAATCGGCATTGTTCCAAACAATCGCAGCGACGTACCACAATGACCATAACAATGACCCTTGCGTGGCNNCGATTGTTCAGAACNATGCCGATTTTCAGACTTTNAGGTGTATTTCGAGGCGCTNCCATAGCCCTGATCAGATTTTAATGTATATTTTCNGAATCAGTGCGACAGTAGCTTTCAAATAAGATCAACTATATTTAATTTGAGCGCTCGGGTCGTCAGCTATGGGATTAGCAATCACGCTGCGTTCAGATTGCTGAGCAGTATNTTCCTCCGGGCAAGCAAGCGTGACGACGGGTGTTGGATATCTATCCGTAGGTTAGTTATCTATANTNCANCTNATNCTGATGTCCTATAATATGTGGTGTGGACACAAGCAAATCTCACGGCTCAGTGAAATTGGACTACGTCACAATTTATATTTGGCTAAATGAGATTTGACGGTAATCTGTGACCGGCTTTCCGAGCATTAAATTTGTTGAAACGGGTATCAATCGAAAGATGCCCCTGTAGTTATTACGAATATATAAATTTTATTTCGCTCATGGCCCCGGAACCCTCACAATCAGCCTCGAATTTTTCATCGATAAGGAGAGTGGCACAGTGACGCAACAATGCTGTCTGACGAAACGAGACCGTAGCTCAGGAGCAAATGAGTGGCTGCCCGGCGAGAGTGAGTGCTCAGCTAGCGTCGCGGCAATCATACCCCTGTATTACTTCTGACGCAAAAGGTCTATGGCATTCAAAGAAATCGCCGGAATGGTGATTGAAAATGGTAAACACGCGATGTTTTTATGTTCTCGGCTGTCACAAATATCCGGAACACAGTTGAATTGTCCTTGGTTGCGCAATCGATGCCGGTTCGCAAACAGATATAAAGTCGAGGTTGCAGCGTTTGCAAAATCCAGTTGCGCAAGATATCAACGGCTTGCTGGCTGCGGTGTGCCTTAGCGTTCTGTTCTGCTTCTCGTTCTATAGATTTGAAACATTCCTGGTAGCAAGATGGTGATGGTTTTCGCGGGCGTGTATCCTAGAATGAAATTCCAACATCGCGCATCGTCTGTCGATTGCACGCACGGTCTTGTGTTTTGTATTTTAAACGATGCTGGTTCTTCTTTGTCATATGATGAGATTGATAAGTACAGGGTGGGCGAAATCGATAGAGACGATGTTTTCCAGTACTGGAACATACTCCATTGCCACTATAAAGAGTAAATTTATGTAGCTTCGAAACTATGTTATACTGTTTAAAGCTGTAAACCTTGATTGCTCGTATCAAAGCATACGGAAAATGTAGTACAAAGCTATCACTGCAAAAAAATTAGACAAATTTGGCCTCAAATTTAAGAAACGAGGATGATTTGGTCTCGTTTTCAGCAATTTTAGTCTCACTGATGAATTGAGGTCTTAAAATTGAGACTGATTCAGCTTTTTAAGACCATATATAATTGTCACAATTATTTGGTCTTAAAAATAAGACCATTAAAAAACGCATCTTATAAGACATGTTGTGCTTATTACGACAGTTTTTGCTGTGTCAGTATTTTTGGTCGTGTTTTTGAAACAAATTTGGTTAATCAAGAAACGACACGATTTGTGGTCTTAATAATGAGACCGGAAAATGAAAGTTGACATGGGCCAGGAGCTCTAAGACATAACTAGCTTATTGAGACAGTTTATGATGCATCAGTTTTTCTGTTTTGAAGACGAATTTTGCTAATCAAGAAACATGGTCTGTAGTATTATAAATCAGAATGGTAAATTGTCATGAGCCCGGAGCACAAGACGTAATTAGCTTTCTTTGACAAATTTTGATCCATCAAAGGTCATCGGTCATGTCTATTTTGACAGAATAGTTCTTATTACTCGCGAAAATTTTTATGTTACGCAAAAACAATGAAATGTTTAGTATTGGTTAGGAATCGTTGGGATTTCCTAAATAACGGTATTTGTATCATAGGTAGGCCTGTTGGAAAATAACTTTCCCTGGATTCCGGGGATTCACTAATTAAATTGTTACGTTGCTTAAAACAACACTGCATATCGAATTTGGCTCGGTTCCAACTGGTGATGTGAACGCACAGGAGTTTGAGAATTCTGAATTTATTGAATTTTACTGTCAACCCCATGAAATTTTCGAGTTGTATAAAAGAACGAAGTTTGACAATTATTGCTTACTTCAAACTGGTAGAAGCTCATAGTTATTGCAGTTGAAAATTTTGGACTTGCAAAAAATAGCCTGGACGTTGGGTAATCCCAGAATGATTATTGAAAAACTCTAATACGGGTTGGAACCGCGTCAAATTTGTTTTGTATCATTTTCGTATGAACTCGGCAATTTTATGCGGTGGAGAGTAAAATTTGAAAATTTGTTTGATTCATCAATGGTTCGCGACAATGAAAGTTATACCGTATCAAGATCTGTATCACGAACCAGCTATTAGAGCTAGACTTGTACAAATTACCATTCTAGTTCATTGTTTGTTGCTGTTTTGAGTAGTTCTAGTTACGAATTTTGAAAAGTGAATAGTTGTAGTTCTGGTTTTTAGGGGTCGGAGCTCCTCCCGTTTCAATCTTGAGAGCCTGTCCTATAATATTTCGTGGTTAATCTGCAATTCAGCAATTAATGTTGTCAGTTATTAGTTAGTTGGTGTTTTCGTAACTTAGTTGCGGATTTTTAAGGATCGTTGGTTCTAGTTCTAGTTGCGTATTGTGAAAAGCAAGTAGCTCCAGTTCAGGGGTGACCTTTTTGCTAACCACGGCTCACGGCTGCATCTCGATTACTTATGTAGCCACGGCCGCATTCTAGGACATACTCGCAATGAACTAACTGGTCACCAAATACGGTACCCATGTTAAACCGTCCAAGTGTCCATGTCCGTTTGTGATGTACTTCGGACTAATCTGCTTTTCTTAACGTTATACTATACACATCGAAATCACTAGTGGTCGTGTAATGAATAGCTAATGGGAGCGATCATGGTCACGCAAAGCGCTGAAATTTTTTCAGATTCACGAATTGAATCTTGTGATTAATATTAGTAGTTTCACGTATTATTATCAAATATTAATCTTTTCCCAGCCTATGTGATCAGATTCACCTGTAGAGTTTATGAAGGGAGGGTTTTCGAAAATTAAGTGCAAGTTATAAATGATGATGCATTTTCGGGTGGGCCAATTGTTATTAGTCACTTTGTTGCATGCTGTTATTTCTTGACCTCTCATCAGGATTGTCGGTATAGTGGTAAGACATCGGAATCTCCCAAAACAAATTTCTTTCCTGAGGAGCACACAATTTCAAGTTATTACTCCTATATTTGGTGCATCATTTTCCTCCGCTGTTCGCATCTGTACTCCCGGGCTCCGATTGCATTGAATCGCGACTAGCGCGAAGAAAATTTCAAGATCGAATAAATCTCTCAGAGATTAAGTAATCTCTCCAATTCGTAAACTCAATTTTAATGTCCACGGCCGCCAACACATAATAATTGAATTACCGTAATTTTCCAAGTATAGTACGCCCCCATGTAAAATACGCACCCCTGAAATGGCATGTAAATTCCGGGAAAAAGCCTGTACCCATGTATAGTACGCACCCTGCATTCGCAATACATGAATAGTTGTGTTTTAGTATTCCATGTCATTCTGTTTGCGATGTCACTGTTGAACAATCATGACATAACCATCGCTAATCTTTATACAATTAATGGCATTGTCTCTAAACGATAGTAGATAGCAGCCAAAGCCTGCGAGGCCGGCGACGCGATAGTTCAGGCCAGCGATACGACATCTTGCGCATGAGGCCTAATACAGATGCGATTGCTCAGGTTATCAGTTATGTCGTGCACACCAGGCCTGATGGAGATGCGATTGATTACGCAAGCGACTATATCTTGCCCACATGACCTGTTGTATATATGCGATTGTTCAGGCCTGTCATTGACGCGATGAATTAGCGAGAATTGCCGCGCTCACGTGCAGCAATCAATGACCAAAGACACAAATTACCTTCTACGGCCGCAGGTTGCCCACCCTGGTATACTTCTAGTTGAATATTTGGAAAAGTGAATTGTTCTAGTTGTAGTTGCGCATTTTGAAAAGCGAGCAGTTCTAGTTCTGGTGACGAATTTCGAAAATCCAATTACAAATCAGAGTCGAGCTGGCCTTGTACGGCATGACTGTTTTTACAGATAGCTATTCTCAATCATGTCGACAAGTTTGAGCGAAAACCTTATGCCTACTAACAAAAAACGTCGTGTTGAGAGCAATGCCGCGACAGTGGAATCAAGAAGATCGCATAACGGCGCTAGACGGCAAGACCGTAATCGCATGTTATGTCAAGACTGCAGCCCCGTGGTGAAAGAATTATCTTACATTCAAGAGGAGATACAAACGGAGCTTGAAGCGCCGATCGCGAGCGACGTGATAGTTTTAAAATCGGCTATTGAGGAAAAGGAGCGGGTCATTTCCAATTTACGTGCGGACATGCTGGTGAAAAAAGACGAAGCTCAACGGTGGAAGTGCGACTCGCAACGGTGGAAGTACAGTTGTCAGCAGGCGACCAAAGATTTTATGGACGCTCTAGACACGTGCGACTCGAGAAACGTCAGAATCGCCTTCTTGGAAAGGAAGGTGAGGAACTTAACGGAACTCAACCAGGCTCTGAGAATCGAAAACCACGAGCTGAAACGATATGTGCGAGAGTAAAAAAAGACGCGAGACCAATGTTATTCTGGACTTGGATTTGGACTTGGATTTGAAAATATCAAATTTTGTTCCGGTTTTTGAGATTCGAATTTAATTGAAAAGCAATGACGTTGATATGATAAGAAATGGCGCGAGTATTTGAATCGATGACGCCGATTAAAAGGAAATTAAGTAGATTATAATGAACGACATGAGCACGTGAACAGATTTATCTGCAATAGACTATTCGTTGTTTTTTCAGTCATTTTTTTCGGACGTCTATCTTAATCTTGTGCGAGACTTCATTTCCGAGCGCTGTCAACTAGGGTTGTTCAAAAATTCCTTCCGAATTTTACTGGCTCTCCGGTATAATATTTAGGTTGCACACCAAATTTGACTCGGTCCCAACCATTAGCGGTTTCAATATCTATAGAGTATAGCTGTGAATTTCGACGCAGGCCTACCAATGCATTAGCGACGAGCACGAGTAGTCTCAAGCAAAACTATCACGCAGTATTAGTATACGGACCTATGGATGCTTAGCCATAGCCACGTTATTCACATGCAATTTTTGTGTTTCTTTGTTGCTTATTTTTCGTTACCGCTCAGCAAGTCATATTATTGTATTAACTGTTATATTATTTCTAAAACTAAATTATTTTCCACTGCCGGTAATAGTATTTATGTTATTCTCTTTTTCTCCACTGTGTTATGCTTATCTTTTCTATATATGCATTTGCCTAGTTCTGTAGAAGTAAATGCCCCTGTTGCATCCTACATTGGTACTAATAACATCATTTGTGGCTTATACCGTGTAAACTTTTGTCAGGTTTTGGAAACTGTGTAATGATTAGAAACCGAATGCCTGCTGATTCTTATGCTTCAACCAGAAATTTTTCATGTTTTCCAAAATTAGATTAGAATTACAGCTACAAATTTTTTCCAAATTAGAATTAGAATTACTGAATTTGAGTAAACATGGAAATTAAAACAACTTCTGCGAACATCCAATCATAGTTCATACTTATTCTGTGAAATTATTACATGCCCTGCTACATTCCGCATTGATACTAACAACATTATTTCTATCTCGCAGCTAATAACTGTCAAGCTATGCAACCTTTGTAATGATAAGAAAACGTAATCACGATTCGTCGTCGCAATGGAAAGATTACACGGAAAATTTTTCAGAGTTGATGCAACACGGAAGTCAAGCTCTCAGCAGCTCGTCGCAAGAAATCGAGGAATCGCTGTTTTCCGAGGAAAACGATTCTGCGGACCTATTTTCTGAGTCAGCCTCCAAGGCAAAGTATCGGTGTGTCAAGAATGATTCGGACAGGAAAAAAAATCTGAAAAATCTAGTTTCCAGCCCAATTATCGGCGCTAATCTACCCAGAAACAAATCAGCGCTGTTCTCAAAGTCTTTGATGGAATGTTGCACCCCTGATCCCGAATTCACGAGCCCCTCGGCAAGTACTAGCAAACGTGTTAGGAGCACCCCATCCGGTAGTCCGATTCTGAATAAATCGATGAGAAAAATTGCGTTGATCCCGATCAGCCCGATAACTCCTGGTGCTGACTATAGTCTGCTTGACAACACCAGCGTATTTACGGTACACGCCAGTGAAACTACAATACGGCATCAATTTTGTGACCAAACAACATTAGCTACGCCGTTAGATATCAGTGATAGCGAAATTGAAGATTACTCGCAAGGAAATCTGTTTTTTACAAAGAAATCTCGTGCGAAAGATGAAGAAGACGTCGAGATATCTGATTTTGAGTCTCAAAAAGTGGAACGCAAACCCAAAAACGTGTTGAACACGACCGGAACCGCATGGATCAAGAACGTGCAGCGAAAAATCGAGGAAAACTGGCAAAAAAAGGTGGCTAAACTCGAAAAAAAGGCAGATTGTGACGAACCGTCATCTTGTTACGATTCGGGCAAAAAAGTGAAGTGCGTGAAAGGCGGTTTGGCGGAAAAATTGACCGCAGTTATAAAGAAAGAGACCGCGCAAAAATCCGTGTTCATGCAAATGTTTCGTACGAAGAAATTGAAAATCGGCGATGCTTTGTGTCTCAAAATATTGTCCGACTCTAAAGAAGGACTTTTGAGGATAATCGAGTGTAAAAAAGTCGATGAAAATGCATCGTTTACGCTAATTTTACCGGTGGATGTTGCCGACAATTTCGACTTTCATTTGGGGCTCGATATTCAAGTTTATCCCCCTTTTCAAAGACTCGAAATGCAATGTTCCGGGACCACAGTGCTATTGTCTGCTTATAATATCATTACCAATCCGAGCTCTGAAAGTTATGACTCTGAAGAATCTCAAACGTTCGAGAACCTCCTAAATTGTTTGGAGACTGTCGGTTATAATAATAGCATCAGCATTGTAGCTACAGTTCAAAGGATATTTTGTCGCTTAAATTCCGGTGAAAAATGGAGTTTGTTATGCAGTGATGCGTATGGATCGTTATTTCTTGTGGAAACCCCACAATTTTCGGATAATACCACTCTTATCGAACTTTTGGCGCACGGCGAAGGAAACCGCGTAATTTTCAAGAACTTATTCACGAAAGGACGCGCTGTGAGGTCACAGCAGCCTTCATTGTTCAGCGTGATCGATTCCGTGTGGGATTCATCCGGGAATGGACTTGTTAACAATTCGTTCGGGAGTCAAAGCCAGATTTCTAGTCCTGAATTTGTGCCGATATCGCCGCCTAGTTTTTGTTACCTTTTTAACACAGACGACACTTCTTGGGTACTTTTTCCTACTAAAGAATTAGTGATAAAATGCGACTTAGTGGGGTGTGGAAAAAATATTTGCAATATAATCAGTGATTTAAATCGGCCCACGAATGCAGGCGATCAACAAAATTGTTTACAAGATATACTGTATCACGCCACAAATTTGGTGGAATTTACAGAGATTATTAGTCAGGATTTTGATGAAAACCAAAGGTTTTCGTTGGTATCAAAATTTGTTGCCTTCAAAGACACAAGTGAATTTGATTCGCAGGATTTGTATTCTTCACAACGTAACCTAATCACGATCGAAATATCCGATTCTTCCACAGTTGGAAACTCTAAAAACTACCAAATACTGGTTAAAAATTCCTGTTTACTGCCTCGAAATATGACCACAGATTCCTACCTGGTGTTCAAAGACGTGTCTCTTGTTTCGGAGAAAGTTATTGCTGACGAATTTTCGAGAGTTAAATTGTGCGATTGCGTTTGTGAAATAAAACAGTTTTTGCATCAAGCCTGTTCACATTGATGTAAAAAGTGATCATAAATTGTAGGCCTACGGTACAGTATGTTATAGTAGGGGTGTTCACAAATGAATTTTTCACTCAAATCGTACTGGCTACTTGAAAAAATGTCTAGGTTACCCAATTCAAGCCTACACACCAAATTTGGTTCAATTCCAGCTAGTACCCGCATTGCTCCAAGAGAAGAAAGTTTCTATTTATTACTGGTATATAAAAATAAGTTTGAAAAAATTTTTCTGTTAACCCCGTGAAAATGTTGGGTTGTCTACAGAAACGATGTTCACCAAATTTGGTTCAATTCCAACCAGTGGAAGCGAAGTTGTTGCCATCAAAAAAACTTGAATTTGAATAAAATAGTATTTATGGTGGGCACCACTATAATAAATAATTAAGGAATTGGCCACGGTAAATACTATTTTATTGATAATCCAAATTTTTCGACGGCAATAACTCCGCTTCCACTGGTTGGAATCGACCCAAATTTGGTGAACATCGTTTCTATAGACAACCTAACACTTTCATGGGGTGAACAGAAAATTTTTAATTTTGTTATTATCAATTTTTATATAATACATTGAAACTTCCTTCTCCTGTAGCAATGCGGGTACTGACTGGAATTGAACCAAATTTGTTGTGCAGGCTTAAATTAGGTAACCGACACCTTCTATCAAGTAGCCAGTACGATTTGAGAAAAAAAGTCATTTTTGAACACCCCCTTGGCTACAGTGATGATTAGAGCCTGATTGATATTGGATTTTTGAAGCGTTACTAATAAAACTGATAACTTCACTGTTAATTTTAACCGATATTCAAAAGATATGGTATCTGGCTCAAAGCAAGTTCCAAAACTTTACAACATTTATTTGACGAGTCATACAGCCATAGCCGCACTTGAACATGAAATACGCCAGAAAGGCTGCATCTGGACACTTATATCCCATAAGAAATGTATAAATATTCCCAATTTGTTTTCTATTTTATGTGTGACTTATTTTTTATTCGGTCATCGAATATTTTGGATTTTCATCATTCTTCACGAGTTGCAAACATCATTTTATGCACTGCCTGTTTTTATACGATTTTCACGCAAGTTCTTGATTCTGCAATTTTTTCGTTTTTTAGATCTGTTATTTTTGACTAGTTATATCGGTATGAGTAACGGAAATAGTCCGTCGTCGTTATGGGCATCTATGTCGCCCTCGACGAGAATTTTGGGTTTACAAACAGAAAAAAGACGATTCGCGGCCCTCGCGGCCGGAAAAAATCAACCCAAAAATCCAGTCAAGGCCGTCTTGGCAGGTATTTGAAATTGTGTCAAAGCTGTTAATAATTACGGATGAAGATTGGTGGCTTTTTGTGTTCAGGTGGGATCGCTGGAGGAATTGAAATCTGCATCACTTTTCCTACAGAATATGTGAAAACGCAATTGCAGTTGGCGGAGGGCATGCACCCTCCCAAATACGCGGGTAATTCTGTCATCATTTAACTTCGACTTTCAACTGATATTGAAGGGATTATTTCTGGCACGGTATGTTGTCTCCAAAGTCCGGAATACTTTCTTTGGTAAATGTACTGTATTCCAACTTGATCTAATTATAAAAGTAACAGCTTCTTGGAGGTACAGAACTTCAATATACAATTGAACAGTATATTCATATCGAAATGAACCCGAATATTTTCGGCTGACACTCGTCAGGGGTAATCGTCGGCAACTAGTAGAGAATTCAAAAAAACAGCGTATATCAACAATCGTAATCCGCTCAAGATTGATGCGGGTCAATCAAAGGCCATAAATTCTGCAATTGGCAAACACTTGTTGGATAATCCCGCCTGTGCTGAAAATTATCCAGACGACAGATTTCGCATACTCGGAAAGGGTCGCTCACACTTCCATTTGTGTGCCTTGGAGTCGACTTTAATCAAAATACACCAGCCAAGGCTGTGTCAACAAAAAGAGTTCGTGTATCATCTAAAAATAGTACATTGAACGCTCTCGTATTCGACATTTCGTGCTGGTGACGTCATATTTTGTGTTACGATTGTTTATATACGCTGTTCTTTTGAGTTCTCTACTACTAGTTGCTGACGATTACCCCTGACAAGTGTCAGCCGAAAATATTCGGGTTCATTTCAATATGAATATACTATTCAATTATACAAGTAATAATACCAAGTATCTCTCTCTCTCCAGCCCAGCGTTGGACTGCTAGACAATTTTCAGCCTTACCAAGTTTGATTATAATTAGAATGATAGCTACGGTACTCAGCTTTATCCAAATTAGGTTAGAAATAGAATCAGGATTATTGACTTCGCAAAAAAACTTTGAAATTCAATCAAATTCTGTCATTTTCAATTCACCAATGTGTCAAGTCTGATTCCAAGTCAGCGAGCCGAGGGTCGAGTCCGAGTCATGGTATTATGACTCGAGTCAGAGATATTGTGTTGACTACTCAGTTCCTGGTTGAAGTCTTGTTAAACCCACTTTTCATAACTCTGTTTGGTAATATCGAATGGTTCGCATTTATAATATAACGCGAAACAATAACTTCATATTGTTAATTTATTCGCTAAAAGCTTTTCGACTAACTCTCATCAGTAGCGAACGTTAGTGATGGGGTGAATCAAATTCGAAATGTAAGAACTATTTTGTCTGTATGACGTAATAATAACAAAAACAAACAACTAGTAGACGGGCTAGATACGGTAGTAACGGTACAAAACAAACGTTAACGAGTACATATTCGGTTACAAATAACCGAAAACACAACACATAACATTAATGAAATATTCCAAGAGTGTAGAGGCGTTCCTTCTGGCCACAAAGAATCGGCTTTCGTAGCTTTATGATCGTAGATTCCAGGACCTTTAAATGAAAAAGAGAACGGCCACGAGCAAGTATAGAAAATTGACTGTCATTGTAATGATCAGCACATTCTGGATGGGATAAGAGATGCTGTCCAATAGCCGAATTACAAGCAGTAACTTGATCATAATCACGCAGTGTGTCAACAGACTGCGATGAAGGAGTTGGAGAAACATTATTTATTCTAATTTGCCGTGGGACATGCTGGCGAATTCTTTGCTGCAAGCGCTGAGACGTGCGACCTACATACCGACTGTCACATCGGCACGTGTATTCATATATTATGTTGCTTTGATTTGTCGCAGGTAGCACATCCTTTTGCGTTGCAGGCATCAGAGATTTCGTCATGAAGATTATCTGAGGTTCTACTTGTGAAAAACAATGGCTCACTGACGATTTAATTTGTTTTTCAAACCTGTTGGACACTTTCCCAATCCAAGGAAGATGCAAATAAACAGGACATTTTCTAGGTCCAAACGGTTTAACTTTTCTGAAATCTTTGAGTTTACGATCTATGGTCATTTTAATGATATGATCAGGATAACCATTTGACTGAAAGATTGATCGAATGTTCTCCAATTCAGAATCAAGTTTGACTTTACTACAAATCATCAGAGCCCTGTGTACCAGAGTTCTTATCAAATTTACTTTACGTTTTACTGGACAGAAAGAATCCCACGAAATGTATTGCCCACTGAATGTAGGCTTACGGTAAACTGATGTAACAAAATTAGCACCCGTCTTTTCCACTACAACATCAAGGAATGCTAATGAATTATTAACCTCTTTTTCCATGGTGAATTTCAGTGATGGGTGAAGACCATTCAATTTGCTCAGAAACAAATCACACTGGGATTCATTTTCAAATATGGCGAAGGTGTCATCAACATATCTTTGATACATTAATGGTCGATCAATATCTTCGAATAACCGTTTTTCGTAATACCCCACAAAAATGTTAGCCAGAATGGGACCAAGCGGCGATCCCATTGCAACACCATCGATCTGTGTATATATGGTGTTATTGAAACTAAATTCGACAAGTGATCAATCGCATTAATTTAACAAAAGAAGACCTTGAGAATGGAGGAGATGGAAGGACACCACCATAGAGTTCATTGGCACAAATCTCTATAGTCTCTTGAACTGGCACGTTCGTGAATAAACTAGATATACCAAACGAACACATAGAGAGTCCGGACTCATCGAGATCAACATTACGAATGGTATCAGCAAATGTGAACGAGTCACGAATGCAGTTACCACCATAGACCAAACTCACCGGCTCAAGATATCTCGCAATCCACTTCGCGACTTTGTGATACGCTGATCCAACCATCGATAGTATAGGACGTAAGGGTACATTCGATTTATGGGTCTTCGGATAATATACTACAGTAATTTTCCTCACTTTTAGAAGTTTCTGGACGCATTTTCAAGTAGGCCTACCAGTACCAATAGACAAAATACCAATAGTGTGGTCACTTTTTTCAACTATGCCCGCGTGATATAGAATAGTTGGCGTTCATAATATCGTAATTTTCTTCGGTCTTAACATTTCATGGCCCTAATTTCCAAGTATCAGGAGTGATAGATGGAATACCAATAATGTGGTGACTTTATTATTTTTCGAAGTTACAATGAAATTCCGTCTTTGCCGTCCGAGTCTCGAGTCATGTATAATGACTCGAGTACAAGCCGAGTCAACACAAAAATTGACTCGAGTCGAGTTGAGTCATTTTACGAATTTGAAAAAAAACTCGAGTCAAGTCAAGTTACCAAAAATTGTGATTCGAGTCATGAGCCGTGTCATTTCAACTCTGATTAGACAACTGCGATTCTGTCCAACTTTGACCGTGGCGTGATATACCTGATTTACCGATCTTGGCATGTTTTAGGTATCGGCGATCTGAGAC
>ATSW01126735.1:0-10881 GCA_000444245.1 Botryllus schlosseri | reverse complement strand
CTTGAATCTGGCCCACGACGGAATTTGAGTTTGACACCCGTGGACTAGATAAAAAAAAAGTTCAGTCGTAATATAAAGTTCAGAAATTGAATCTACAGCAATATCATCAAGTTTAGGGGTAGGCCTATTCGATTTATCATTGTTGGAGACTTTCATGGATATCATTTACATGAATAAATTGCAAGTATGCACCTGAATACTCGATTAACGTTGCATTTATTCAATCAGTGTCATGTCAACCAAGCATGTTGTCCGAAGCATTCGAAATTGATATGTCCAGGCGCCGAATAGTCCTGTCCTCGCAAACTGAGCCAACCGGTATACTGGGGTGATCCGAAATATATGCAAGTAACAAAATTATTGACCTAGTTCTTTATTAACGTTGAACATTTTTCGCGCTTCCCGCGGCTAGGACATGACTGAACACTGAGTTTCCATGTTATCGATTTTTATGCATGGTAAGATATGTTGTTTTTTCATCGCTACTTAATCCAGCTTGCTTTCAACAGACTACTAAAAAATGTCATCAACATCCATGTGGTCGCGCAATGGTTTGTAAGTTTCATTAGCCTTTTGAGCGAATAGGTTGGACACCCCTGATCTAGTCGATCCCGCAAGTAGTAATATCCTTACCCCAAAGATTAGCGACACATGCATACGTGTAAGTATTGCGCGAAGAAATTTAAATCAATCGAAGCGTAGTGCGTTTCGTAAAAGTTCGTGTACACAATCTAGCGTAACAAATACGTATGAAGGTACGGAGAAACTACACTTATAAAACAGAATGCCAAAAAAGGCATAAATGCCTACTTATTCGCCTGTCAACTATATAAGTTACGTCGGACACTCTCCCAATAATGAGACGCAATAGCGAGCAGGCGAGTTTTCTACGACGATGTTTTGTAGCCTGGCCTATATTTTAGGTACTAGCATAGATCTGTGCCTTTAATCTCAAATAAGCTGCGAATATCAATAAAAAGTGGGACATGTCAAAAAAGGTCAAAATTTCGTTAAAATTGTAGCGTTAGATCAACAAATTGTCAAAATTGTTCACAAAGTATTTTTTTTTGCCACGTGTATTTTGTTTTTATCGTAAATGTTTGCACTGTCGGTGAACTAATCATTCGACATTTTACAACTTGTAGCCTACTGCATAGGCCTACCATTGTAGACAGCCCATTGTCTGCTCAGTGTGAATCATAAAGGTCAAAATGAAACAAATAGATTGACACGGTGTTATGCTCAACGTACCGCAATATCCTAACTGAAGCAAGACTGTGTGGACATTGGTTCTTATATGGAGAATCGCATAATGAAAAATTGTGATGTAGACACCATTGTCAGAATGGAGCAACACGATCTGTCACCAGCAGTGTACGCACAGCTTCAGTGTTGCCAGCCAACAGCTGCTGCTGTTGAACGTTCTTTCTCCATTCTTGGCAAGCTACTTAGTAAGGACATAGACACTTTCTACCAGAGAACAGTTCCAACCAGAAATTAAAATAAGTAGCACAATTCTAACATTATGTGGGAAAACAACTAATTTACATACATGAGGTCAAAATGTGGTCGAAATTACGTTTTTTAAGGTAAAAATATCAACATTTCGATTTTTTAGGTAAAAAAATCGCCCTAATAATAACTCATCAGGTATAAGCAGAAAAACTATGAAACTACTAGGACAGCCAACCATTCTCTTTTAATTGTGCTGGACTTTTGGCATCTGCGGACGCTGCGCCGCAGCTAATCGTTCAATGTGGTTGTTGCAGAGTTGTACCACCCTTCCTGAGTGGGCTGAGCAATGTGTATCCCTGTCCACGTACCAACATCAAGTACCACTGCACGCTTTGTGATCACAAAATATTTCAGTTATAGTAATTCTACAGAGCATTTGATGAAGAGAAGTGCAAACATGCAAAGACATGCAGGCCGTATGGGCATGTATTTTCCATCTTGCCGAGATACATTCTACGACATATTACCAATAGTCCGGCGTATTGTTTATTTGAATTGTTTCCTGCGTAACGGTTTACATAACAATTGGAAAATTTACCCGAGTGCAGCAACGAGGGGTGACATTTGAGTAACTGAGCTCGACACGAGTTCACATGAACGCTGCATGCGTAACAATGTTGAATATCGGTCAGCGAAGAGATTGAGAATTAGTCACGATAGCGCAGGTCACGTTCAACTCCTGGCGGAAGACGGTGCAAATCACTCTTACACCTTTATTGGGGGCTGTTATCAGCAATAACAGCAGAGTTTAGCCACGAAAATGTCGCTGAGATGGCAAAGGGGAACGCATGAACAGGAATATGGAACTTTTAAAATTGGATGGCAGGAACAGTTGCATTCGCTGATAATATAATTGTAAAACTGTATATGTTATCGATCGGTCAGGTCACGCTCAATCATTAGTAACTTGAAACGTCATTACGAAGATAAATACAGAAACCTCCCCACCAATTGCTCAACCAAGTCAGAGACGTACTTCATATCACCTCAATTCCAATCACCTTTCTCCCAGATGGAGACTAACAGTATCATCACACAACAATATTAATCATTAGTTGAAATGCTACACTTCATTATGATTGAATAGGAATAGTACTAGTAGTAGTAGTAGTTTTTGTAGTACTAGTAGTAGTACTAGTTGTTGACGATTACCCCTGACGACTTTCAGCCGAAAATATTCGGGTTCATTTCATTATGAATATACTATTCAATTGTATATTGAAGTTCTGTGCCTCCAAGAAGCACGTCATTATAAGTGATTAAAATCGATTTTTATTTTTATTTTAAATGTTGAAATTCTTTTAAAACTATGTTTTGCGGTATGGCTAAAACATGGAACAGGTCTGACCACCCATGGTTTATAATTTTCAGTTTTCATTACTGATAATTACATTGGAAGCGATGCCCTCTTAGGTAGGACTCCAGACCGGCTGCATAAATTCCAGTATTTATGACATTTACCTGACCGGCACTCAAATTATTGGGGAATCCCGCATTTTCAACCGATATTTTTTCGGCTCAAAATGCAGACAGATGCATGGGATGAGCAGCAGAATAAAGTAGCTGGAATATGATTTTAAGGTATGAAACAGTGGTTCGCAACCTTTTGGGCTTCGCGGACCCTTTTTGACCGTCACGGACTCTCGCGGACCCCCTCAATCTTTAGTTCAAAATGCCTCAATTGTGGTGCAACCGTTATCTGTCTTGTGCAATTATGAACTGTAGGCTTGTGATAAACAGCAACAAAATGACTTTTCTTGAAAATAACATCATGCTATTTATGTAGAAATCGGCTGGACTTTTATTATTTCAAAGCTAAGTTTGCAGCAGTATTTCTCGAAGTACGTGGCCGTGTCTTGAAATCCGCGTCATCGATTTGATATGAACGAGTGCCGAAAATCCATTTCCACAAAGATATAGAATAGATGGAGGCTAATGTAATACTAACACGTAACGCTTCGACGACACTTTTGGTGTGATCGCAACATTTATGGCGCTAGTAATCATTAAAGAAACATACTTTTAATGAACATATCAAGTCGAGCCTAGTCATTTTTATCTATAGCATCTCATCTTGAAGTATTTCTGGAATAGTGATTATGTATATCATAGGATAAAATGGATTTCGAGGCGAGATTTCAATCCCTTCACTGGGATAAATTAGGGAAAATACTTACGACGATTCTTTGAAAGTCTATCAATTCTGAACAACTCTAGCAAGGGTGTCTGCGACGTCTTTGATCAGATCACGGTATCTCCGTTGCATGATAGCAATCGGATATCACTTCAAGTTTCGCATCCATTCATCCATTTGCGATTCCCCGCATTTTTGATAGCTTGCTAGATTTCTCAATAGAATTGGATAATCATGGAAAAAATGCTTACTTGGCCTCTAATAATGTTTTCCTGAATCCTGCCACGCGCCTTCATTGCTATAATTGACTACAAACTGCTGAGGACGCAAAAAGGTAATTTATGACGTGTCGTTATATACTCGTTGACGCATTCACCGAATAGAGTAGATGTTGTGTGGCGTCGAATTGTAGTTATGAGAACAGTTTTGGTTTGAGCGATAGCTATACTTTTGTGAAGATATTGCTATTTTTAAAGGGGTATGCGAATGCACCATCAGAGAATGGATACGACTGCTGATAGTAAATTATCTGTAGTGATAAACAAGGCAGTTTTACGGAGGCTATTTATGTAGGTTTTACATTTCCTTCACTTTCTACAGGTGGGATTTTTATATTTACCTGCTTGTGCTGAGAATTCCTAGTTTGGAGGCTGCATATTTCGAGGTCGATTGATCAATAACAGGGTTTTCTGTAATAGGGGCTCAGAGAATCGTCTGAGGTCATGAACAATTTCGCAACGCGCGACTTGTATGGTATTTTGGTCGCATCGGGAATTAACAACTCTGCCTCTTCGGAGCTATAAAATTCAAAGGTGTTCAAAAGAGTCAATAACGCTACTCATTTAGAAATAGACGTATCATTTACTGGCTTGCAAAACTACTCAAGTAAGTGAGCAGTTACGAATATCAGTCATAAATACGCTCTCACGTATAGCGTCGAAGCTTAAAAACTCAAATATACGGACGGTACACAGAGCTGCTACATCGCAGGAGATAAATGTTTTCAACAGCGTAACGATTCGACCTCATCATGTAATACAAATGATAGCTCTGTCATGGAACAGTGGTTCTTAACCTGCTTTTTCGCCCCTGTACCCCCGTTTAGAAATGTGATGGTATGGCGCCCTCCCTTATATTTAAAGGCCTGTCGTAAATAAGATTATAAGCGATATGGATAAACTATATTAGATACTACATTATAGCTTCGTGCGATTAGGAAAGCAACTGGAATTATGGCAAATCGTATGATTCCAAACGTCTTGCTGAGATCTATTTACTGTGATGAAACTGTCGTATCGGCTAATTGCTACTAGATGCGACCTGAATTGCACGTGAACCACGCCATCGCTACGCGAAGTATATTGGCCAAGACTTCCGTAGAAACACATTGGTCTCTGCATGTATATTTCGCGCTAAGTACGAAGAAAAGTCTCGACTCTTCGCGAAAACTGTCTCTAAATATCTCCGTGTCGGTCTCGAATGTCGGTCTCCGTCGGTGACGGATATAATACTTCTAAAAAACAGCGAAAAGTAATTACGTTGCAAATTATGGCAAATTATTAGAAGTAGAAGAGGTGAAAAATTAGGTTTACTCGAGTAAGCAATGAAAGTATAGGAGAACTACTGGGGTACTTCAAAAGAGTAGAAGTACTTCGTTACTGACCACCTCTGTTGAAACTTAGAATATCGATGTAGTGGGTTTCCGGGCTCGTAACGATGTCAGAGGACACCCAACATATTATTATAAAAATTATTATTTATATATTAATAATAACATATTTACAACTGAAATGATGTGATGTTTCAACCCATTCAACCCAAAGAGTTACACGAAACTTGATCTCGCGAATACCTATCATGATAAGTAAATGAGTACTTGTATATTTCCGTGTAAAAGGGCTCAACCACTGCGGGCAGTGTTCCCAGCATCTAAAATTCAATGCGGTTTGCACCAGCCTGGTTTAAGACCACTTATACCTATTTATTCCATAATATGCACCATAGACACTTTTTAATCCAAATTTAATACTTTTAATATTTTACTTTGGAAATAAAGTTATTTTAGTGTTAGTATTTTTAAACACATCATATTAGTGGATTCCAATACCAAAGCGTTTGCTTTTCTTATGTTGGTATCTTATACTATTGGATAAGTTAATTGATTTGTTTTATTATTTATTCAGAATTTTGTGATAGTCCCTATATAGCATGTACTTATCTAACTTCGCTGCTAAACCCTGACCATCACAGGATTTTGAATAGCAACCGAAAAGCGATGGCGAGAAAACGTAAATTCACCGAGCAATCGCAATGTCGCAGCGACGGCACTGAGAGGTCTTGCGAAATTTGCGGAAAGGAATTTAGTAACGATGCCGCGACGAAAAAGCACATGAAAATTCATGTGGCTGTTCCCGAACATACATGTGAAATATGCGGGAAAAAGTTTCTTTTGGGACAGAATTTAAATCGTCATCGGTTAATGCATTCTGGCGTGAAGAATTTTGTTTGCGAAATTTGTGGCAAAGCATTTGCTAGCAATTATGCCTTGAAACTACATATGCTAATCCACACAGGGGTTAAAAAATATCGATGTGATGTATGCGGGAAGGATTTCCTCCGTAACTGCCTACTTCAAAGGCATTTTGAAATTCACAGCGACGTCAATATGAAATTCAATGACAAATATGGTTTGAGCTGGTACCTAAAAACGCATGCTGGGACAGAGAAGTTCGTATGTCAGATTTGTGACAAAGTTTTCATTCGCAGCTCGGCGCTGAAGCATCACATGAAAATGCATTCTATTGTCAAAGAATATGGATGCGATATATGTGGAAAAAATTATCGTGATGAACAACAACTTACGAGACATACAGTAAGTCACATCCCCGTGAAACTATATCGATGTACGATATGCCAGAGAGAATTCGACTACAAAGACAAACTAAGGTGCCACCTTCGAATTCATAGCAACGCTAAAAAGACATTTGTATGCGAAGTTTGTGGACTTGCGTTCACCACGACTAAGATCATGGCACAACACATGGAAACCCATATGCCCCTGAAGAAATACAGATGTGAAGTTTGTGGGCAAGGGTTCCGTAGACCGTCGGAGGTGAAATCGCACACGGCAACCCACTTCGACGTCAGACAACATCGTTGCGGTATTTGCAATATGGCATTACGTTCGAAATCAATTTTAAGATCTCATCTTCTCGTCCATTCTGATTTGCAGAAATTTGCATGCGAGATATGCGGCAAAACATTTCTTCGCCGTAGCAGTCTTGGAAAACATTTCGAAATTCATACCGAAATCAAAGAATATGGTTGCGAGATATGCGGGAAGAGTTTCCGCAGCAAGTCCGGACTGGAAAACCATTTGGTATTGCACAGCGACGTCAGACAACATCCATGCGAGATATGCGGCAGAACATTTTTTCGCCGCGGCAGTCTTAGACATCATTTCAAAATTCATACCGATGTCAAAGAATATGGTTGCGAGATATGCGGGAAGAGTTTCCGCACCAAGTCCGTACTGGAAAACCATTTGGTAGTGCACAGCGACGTCAGACAACATCAATGCAGGATTTGTAGGAAGGAATTCTATCGGGAAGTCAAGTTGGAATCGCACATGCTGATACATTTGGAGATAAATGATTTTGTTTGCGAGGTTTGTGGAAAGACATTTATGAAGAGCTCTCGTTTGAAAAATCACATGAAAATGCATTTTGATATTAAAGACTATAAATGCGATACGTGCAACAAGCAATTACGTCGCAAAGAAGGCTTGTATGGCCACATGCAGTTTCACGCCCGAGTAAAAAATTCGTCTGCCTGATTTGTGGGAAGCGATTCACTCGCAATTCTAACGTGAAAGCGCACATAAAAATTCATACTGACATCAAGGAATAGACATGCAAAATTTGTCTTATATCTGGTAAGGATATACGTTTTGAAAACTCATATGATACCACACATTGCTGCGAAACAAGAACGATTACATATATATGAGTGGGGGCTTTATTTGACTTGCTAACTTGGATTTCAAAGATTTGACTTTGAGGTATGCGGACGAGCATATAATTTCGGCGCCGGACAATCTGATTCTGAGATTTGTGGCAAACACTCGCGTAAAGGAGGCGGATATAAAGCCAATTGCATTGCGAAATGATAGGTTACAATTCTGAAACACATCACAAACAAGTAAAATAACTATAGCCTACTGTGGAAAAAGGGGTATTTGTCCTCTTCATGAAAGTTGACAGTAGTACAGAAAAAATAGCTAAGACATCCTTGGAAAGTCCTTTTCAATGACTAAAGTACCTTGGAGCATGATAGGTAAAATTCGGACTGACGTTGATACAGCAGACATGCACTCGTAGAGGAATTTCATCTGCAGCTTTAATAAATGAGCCGCGAAAAATCACATTGAACCTTTTCGGCGATGATACCATACATCTTCAAGAGGTGTGGAAAGTGGGCCTCCTGATCGATTTCAATCTGGCACGCCATCACTGGCGCCTTTGTCCTCTCATATTTTCGTCATGTCTGTTGCTGCGGCTCAGTATACTTACTTTGTTATAATGGATTTAGATAGTTCCGCCACTGGTGGAAAACGCAATTACTACAAATCCAAGTATAGCTAATCTCTGTAATATAGGACTTCAAACCTTTAGATATACAGCGCCCAATGGGTCTGAAGAAATTGTGCTTATTTTCATCTATTCACAAGCGTTCGGAGTCGAGCGCTTTTATTCGACGAGGGTGTGAAGTCTCATATTATAAACAGTAAAAATGTTTTGCTTGCTCAGGAAACGTAAGCCTATCTCTACCAAGGTTGTACCGGAGTGACAAGATTCGGAGTCATAAGTCAATCTTACCGCCGTAGTTTTGACTTGAGCCAAGTCAAGTCAAGTCATTTTCAATTCATTGCTGCGTCTCGAGTTCAAGTCGAGTTCAACTCAATTTTTCAACACTCTGTTGCATGGGTGAAACAAATTCTTCGCATTCATAATATACTCATTTCTCTCACTCTTAACCTGAAATGGTCAGTAAAGTACTTCTACCTTGTTGAAGCACTCAGGCATAAATATTGCCTACTTTCGTTGATTCCACCAATGGTTATGATTTATGACTACTTCTACTTTACAGTTTTTCATGTAAAAATAGGCCTAGCATACTTACCTCTTCATTTACTTGGAAATCGCTGCTTCCACTTCTACTTGAGAGTGAAGTTGCGTTATTACTTCTACTTCTACGTAAGTATCAACGATAACCACATTGACCCCTCTACTCTTAAAAGGTTTATTTAAACGGATTAAAGACAGTTACTGGTGCGATTTATCTCAAGTCATACGACTTTGTCGAGTCATTCACAATGACTCGAGCATAAGTTGAGTCCACACACGAAGTTACTCTCGTCACCGATAAATTGCGACTCGAGTGCGAATCGAGTCAATAAAACCCTGCGTTGTGCAGTGGGTGCGTAAACCTGATGACTCCAAATCACGATTGTCACAAAAGTGAGCAAGTTGGATATTTTAATCATGGAATTCCTAAAAACCTTGTCATTATTCTCTGTTATTTGTCGCATAATTATAGTGTTATATTCCGTTATATAAAGTGTCCTCTTTTCAGATTTCCAAAATATGGTAAACCTATCTAATGAGAACCACTTCTTTGAAAAGTTTTCGTTTTGTGTGTTGTTTTCAAATATACCCTGTACAGTTGTCTGCGTTATTTGATCCTGTGTCAGCTATAGCGATTATAGCGAAGCGACAGTAAACATTTGCAAGACGGTACAAAATCCAATTTTGTTTTATGAGCAATCCGAAGCGATTGAACGTGGCGATAACACGAGCCAAGGAATTGCTGATCGCAATCGGCACCCCGAAACACTGTGCGTCGATAAATAGCGGATATCGTTTGTGAAATACTGTATCGCCAAGGGCGGATATACAGTGTTCAGGTTCAACATAAACGATGACAGGTATAGAGTTAGGGATGATGAGAATTGCCTCGAAGAACCGACGATGGTCGGTGAAAGCGACAGGTCGAAGTTCGGATAGAGTAATCCGTCATATGTCGTCAAGATTCGTAGAATGCAACTTTGAGTAATTGATATGACTTGAAATGAAGAAAACTGTTACTAGATAGAGTATGTGCTTCACGTAAATTGTTCGCCATGATCTCGTGAATTGATGATATTGTTTTACAGTGTTCTTATACAATTATCCGTGTCGGTACTGCATTTGATAGTTGTTTAAAAGTGAATTTACGATCAGAGGTAGTCACTGGCCAGTAACGCAGTACCTGACTTTTGTCGGAGTGATCAAGTATAGGTGGCTCACTTGTTCTGCTTAATTAAGTGGTTATGTTTTAGGTTACTTCCACTATTCGGATCTTAAAAAGTGTAAAGCGGGGGTCACCAACCTGGTGCCTGCGGGCCCCGGGTAACCCGCGAGGACCAGATGAGTTGCCCGCGAGCAGCATTTGCCAATATTCGCCAGTGAGCTTTTAAATATATAAATTGAGGGATTTAGCTATTCTTGTTTAAATCACACTATAACACGTGACTTAGAAATGGCAATTCATATATATATAAACAGTTAAAATGATGATATCAAATACCCTAAATTACCATTAGTAATATACCAACGTGTAATAGAATAACAAGATATCGAAGACGTAAAATACGGCGTACTGCCCATACAAGCGATATGACGGCATGCCATCCACGGTCTTCTTGAAATGGTGGGGGGTTCCGTTATGGTAGCTGGACGTCCAGGACAATACCAAAGTAGTAAACAATATTACTATCCGATTGCAGATAGCGGTGAAGTACTAGCAGATACAGTATGCCCATTACATATTGCATCTTTTGACTTGTCTCTCTTACACTCAACTCAGTTTATAGTATCATTTTTTTTTAACTTTCTGTAATCGATGCTGCTGTCAGGTATAATGAAATCTGTCATGTCTGGATGCTGAACAGTTAGAGATTGAAATTTTACAACTGCATAGTCAACTACACCTCAAAGCCCACAAGGCTTCAGCAAACTTTTGGTGCCTTGTTGACACGGAAAAGTACAGTGGTAAATGCGCAGCAGCTATGAAGGTTGCAAGCATGTTTGGTTGTGAATCAGCCTTTGCGGACACGACCGTCATTTTAAAAAACACGATGTCCAGTCTAACGTGTGACATGATTTATTTTAAAATTTGACTGAGTCGGAGTC
>ATSW01126701.1:0-10232 GCA_000444245.1 Botryllus schlosseri | reverse complement strand
TCTCAGTGCTATACCAGGTTTACGACGTCGATTTCGACACGTTTGCGCTGAGAAACACCATCTTCTCTCTCGACCAGACGCGCGAATTCACGTTCTCCTTTTCTTAATTAAATCGTATTTGCGCCCATAATCGTTTGCAAAATATTTTTTGAGTTAGGTTAGGGTTGCCATACGTCCGGAATTTCCCGGACATGTCCGGAATGTCACTGTTCAAACTGCGTCCGGGAGGAATTTCTAAAATATGGCCAAATGTCCGGAATTTTGAAAACCTACAATAAGTTCGATTTTTTTTAGTAATATAAATATAAACGATATTATTCTGGGCAGATTTATGCCACTCGGAATTTTTCTGCTTGCTGCGCGCGATTTAGTGTCACATACATTGATTTTTGAAATGTGGATCACCTCCGACCCCACAAAACATGCAATAGAAATAAATAAAAATAACCATCATTTACTGGCATAATTCACAATGTAATCGCAATTATAGGAGAACGGTATATTCCAAGAGTCGATGAAGGCAATTTATATATGCTTTAGTGAAAGATATTGGCCCTAAACCCGGGGTTCGCTTGTCTTGAATCGAGGGTTCGCGAAGATGTTGAAGGTAATCAGATTCCAAAATAGGCCGTGAGTCTGGGCAAAGGTGCTGACGGTGTTCAATGGTCAGCTTATCAAATTTTGAGCTGGGCCACTGAACATTTTAAAATTAGAAATGGAGTCGCGGACATAAAACGTTGAAAACCACCGGATGTGCAACCTGCTGGTGTGTACCGGCATTTACGCTCATAAATATATTTCCGTGTGGCATGACATGAGTTTACGATGTATAATTACTTTCCCTGGACTTTCAAAGACATCATCCTCCATACCAGCTCTACCGTTAAGGCGCTAACTATGTTCATGTGCGCGGAAAGAGGATAATTTTTATTGTAAAATATATGTAAGAACCAATATTATAGACGGATTTCTGTCACAAAATCTTACGACCGGACGTATATATAGAAACCAGACGTAGGCCAATATAGCAAGATCCCCCCTAGAAGTTACATAGATTACTATATGGTGGGCTCAGCCTCAGATCACTGTTTATTCGGATTGGAGAGGGCTGAAGAAATGTTTATTCGGTCCTGGTTACAACACATAACCACATAAATACACTTACTTAAGATTATAATATAGCGACTCCTGGTCCGGATCGTGACCTCTGACCACCACTGGTCGAAAGGCTAAGCTTTGCTTGTGTGACGACATATTGACAGAAAAACAGATATAACTCATTTAAAAATCCGCTAGTGGGCGCAAAAGAGTGTCCGGAATTTGCCTCACAAAAATATGGTAACCCTAAGTTAGTTCCGGGATAGTCTCTTTAATTGGAGGCTTGGAGCGCGAAATAGGACAGTATGTTTGTGTATGCCTGCGAATTGAAAGTCGTTCCTGCGCAAAGTGCGCATATCCATTATCTTAACAAAGCTTTGCCAACTTTTATCGGCAAATGCAGGAATGCATCTCAAACGTCGTTGTAATGAGCCAACAACCGTCGCGATGTCAGACTCGGAACCCCATTGAGCTGTTACACGCAATTTGTGGAATTACTGATTAGATGCGCGCATTCTCGTTTGATATCATCTGTAGACTACTAATTCTTGTCTATTTTATAAACTCGCATTCCCTCGGTGTCACTGGTCAGTGTTAGATTTGTTATACTGCGCGGTGCACGGCGTTGATTTACGTTGTCAAAAATTGATGCAACACGAGATTCTCGGTGGCGATCAGTTTGAACGGGAACCTTCTATGTTCGAATAAACTTCATTGTTGGGCGGACTCTATCAAGCGGGGAAGTTAATTCTATTGGGCTTTGTTTTATTGCTCTGTGAGACTGAGAAATCAATTGCGAATGGTATAGATATTTGCTCACACTGAATTTATTACCCAGTTATTACCTTTAACATGAATATATTCCAAACAAAGCAGCCCATACTATATATCGTTCATGTAGGATTGTGGGTTACAACTCTAAACAGTATCATCCTATACGATACGTTGAAGAAATATTCTGACGAGATAATTTTGTAGCTCTAAAATACAAGTAGCCTATATTTAGTCAATCATTTTGAACAAAAGGCTTCAAATCATCTTTTATGAACAAAGTCCTCTCACTCTCAAAAGTGATACAGCGCCTCTTTTTTCGATATCGACACGCTGTGCGCTACGTAGTTCGAAACAGTTTGTGGAAAACAACCAGAGCTAGAGTGATTGGGGTGTTTTAACCGGGAATTGGCGATATAAACCACGCGTAATTCATTTCGCATTAATTATAATAAACCACTGCATTCATGGAAAGATGTTGCAAAATACGACGGTAAATCTATTTTGCGCGATAAGCGCGACGAAAAATTTCGAGATTTGACGAATTTTGTCCGATGGTGATTAGCAATCACAACTCACGGTTATATATAGAACTATTATTTTGCTATGTAATCATATGTCCCTACTACAGCATGCATCCACTGCGACGCCATTTGTCATCAGAGCCCCCATGTCACCTCTTTAGCGTTTTCGCCCCCTACGAATGCCAATGCCTTTTATGGTTTCTTGGCAAGGCCCATGGCGATGTTATATTTGTCTGCAATTATGGTAGGCCTGTGCTATTCATACCGTCGGTTCACAGTATCCGTAATGTATCCGCATTTTCGGTATATGTGTATTCCGTGTAATATTCTTTTACGAACGTCTCACGACCTACGCCTAATCATTTCGCTAACCCAAGCTACACCTGATCCTAACTCGCTATTTTGAATGCGTCGCTGTTATACAGCGCTGCTTTGACACTCCCCAATTTCAACGCCGTGCTGATTTGAATGGTTCTATAATATTAACACAGTCGCAATTTCGCCAGGATTCCTTCTCATACATATATATCAAACGTCGATAAAACATTTGGACTGAATACGAAAACCCGACCTATAGGTCATTCCTCATTGCATCAGGCAAGGCACTTCCTCTCCCATATCACCAAACGACGGGCAGATGCAGGGACTGACACCGGTGATGCGGGTACGTTTATATCACATATAGTTAGTTAGTTAACTAACTATTTGTAATTTCAGGACGGTTAGGCTACAATGCAACCCATACTATCAGTACTTCGTTGACATAAGTAGCCTATATTTTCGGGCGGTGTAAACCTCAGAATGGTCTCCGGTTCGTGTGAACACGCGCCTTTATCGCAGGTTCTTTGTGAACACCAAGTTATCACGTCGCGATACTTGGAAATTGGAATTCCAAGCAAATTTATCATTTTGATCTGATCAGGCATAGATAATTCTGCCAATGCAAGGGGATAGCTAAGCCTCGGGCAGTGTGGTAGTAGCATGAGCTAACCATTTCGCTATTAACAGCTAAAACAGCGTGTTATGCAAAGCGACATTCTCAAAACCCTGTATAATTCATGGCTTCACAAGGTGCGTTTTAGTTTTGAGTTACATTACATTTTCTTCGTTGTCACTAAAAATTCCAGGACTTTTGATGGTAGATGTTAAAATTACTGGACACACTGTTTATTACACAAACAATTTTCACATGATAGAACCTATTATGTTATATTGTTCGTTTGCGCATGCGTACCGCCTAAATGTTAAAATGGACCCCGAACCTTCCCTAATACTATATGCCCGGTTGCATTTAAAATAAACGGTTTTTATAACACTTCGTTTAAAACATGTTTTAAACAGTGTTGTAAAAAAAGGCCTTTTTAAAAAAAAATATGTTTTTTTTCTAAGTTGTAAAATTATGCCATAATTGTGTCAATACTTTACAAAAACATGTTGTAGGGGCCTACGTACAAATACCACCCGATATAATAGCTGACGTATATCGATACGGAATCGCTGGAACCCGCCAAATAGTCGGTTCAACATATATTTCGTCAAATGAGCTATTTTACCCTATATTTTCAATTTTCAATGTCAATCATTATGACGTCACAATTGAATACTCTCGACGTCATGGCTTAAACTAAAACATAGAAACACGAAAAAACATGTTTTAAATTTGGGCCTTGTTTCAACATGTTTGTTTTAAATTGTTTTTTGTTTTAAATGCAACCCTAACTATATGTGACTTCGAAATCTATTCCAGCGTGACTCCAGCGTGAATCGAATACATCGCGTAACTTATGTATTTCTTATGAATGCGAATAAAGGACGAACAGAAAAGACGAAATAATCGAAACTCGAAGAAGTAAAGTTTCGCAAATTGTATGCATGTGAATAAGTGGCAGATAGCCACAAATTCTTAAGCATGAGGCAAGTACACGCATGACAAACAGAATATTTTCATGACATATTGACAAACCATCACAAGAAAAATAAGAACTCTATATCGCAGAAGGAAAAAATAGTCTTACATGTTGTATGCATATTTTGTTTCGTTGAGTGTCTCAATATCGGAAAAGTATTGGACTTATTACATATTGGACCCGTGCAGTTTGATATAAAGCACCAGGCCAGACTAAGCATTCATGACAGCCTATAACAATGATTCAGCCTGTAAAAATATATCTTCGAATAACGAAAACGCAACAAATAAGTGAAAGAGCAACATATGAATCATACAGTGATCCCAAATGACAAGCCGATTTTGTAACGTGGCGCATTGTCTTATAAATAACCCAGCGATTCCCAGTCAAGGCGACCCAAGTCACAAGTCGAAAGCAAACTGATATGAAATCACGACTGTAATACCGAGCAGACCACAGCATGATATGAGTGTTACTCCGCCGTTCTAATTGCTCTACAACTGACATTTCAACAGTGGCACATGGGGCTAAGCAATATTCCACTGACAACGGCGAATGTCATATGTCGTGATGTAACCAAAATGGCTGCTATTTATTTTATCTCTGGTGACCGATATCGCGGCGGTAATAATAGGACGGGCTGAAATATGGAATTAACGCAAATAAATTGTTCAGTCATTCCAATTCAAAAGTGATCTTTTTTCCGGCTTTCATGACCACGATTGATTTGATGGTTTTCGGAACGGTTATCTCCAAAACGGCGTCGTCAATCGACGAATTACTTCCCGATTCGAATGAACTCTTCGGTTCGCTAACAACAGGCTTCGGTATTTTCGGTGACGGCGCGCCCGTTGACTCATGATCCTCATTTGAGTCACGGTCCGCCTCTCGTTTGCCGACAGGCTTCATTTGGTGGAGGTTTAAAAACGGTTTGATGAGTTCGGCGTTCTCCTGTAACGCCGCGGCGGGCGGGAAATCAGGCGCGTGCGAAGATAATTGCATCATTGGAGTCACGTATCCTCTAGCGGACAAGTCCGTGCGTCTGTTCGACGCTTTAAGTGATTTTAAACGGCTCGCGTTGTTGCCAATCTCAATCAGATGCTTTAACATCGCGCGCAAGCGGTTTTTACCCACCCATTGATCCGAGAATTTGATAGATCTATCTACGATTGTGGGGTCGACCGGGTGTCGGTAGAAAGGCCCGCTTTTTGGGATGTTGCTCAAATACTTTCTGTAAGCGTTGAAGATATCTTTGTCTGTGTCGGCATATATTTTCTTGTGCGCCACCCTCATGCCATTTTGTTTCGCCGAACCACCGGTAATCACCGACGGGTTGAATTCTAGACACATGGGTTCGTTGGTATCGTTCCCTTCTTGAATTTGGAAGTGTTCGGCTCGCAAGTTCCAATGGTCATCGATGTATTGGATTCCAAATGTGCTATAGTTGTGCCAGAACACCGCGTTCAACAAGCCTTGAGCCGTGTCAGTGTTGAGGATTCCGTCTTTCCAATTGTTGTATTCCTCGCTACAGGCGGCCGGAAAGTTTCTTAGATCTCCCTTGTGAGCGTTGTCGTATTTTGAATGTACTTCCCCGAACGCAGGAGTGCGCGACGCGCTTTTCAGCGCTGGAGATCCGATGCTGGTAAGTTCTTTGATGCGGTAGTCTAAGATGGCGCGGAAGTTGCTGTAAGTTGCGTTGCTTCTGTCTAAGATGCATATCGTGGGCTTGCCGGCTTGCTGGCGGAGGTAGCGCTGAATACCCATCACGATCTGCATTAAGGTGTGTGGCGGGTAGGGGTTGCCGTCTTTGCGACGTATTTCCTGAGGAAAATAAATTAGGGTTAAAACGACACAGTCATATCAGCAAACAGTTCGCACAAATCAGCTTCAAGTAGATATATATAGTCTTCTTTCATTTTAAGAGCAATAATAATAGATAAAAGCTTCAAGTATATACGGAGTACAGAGTATACAAGTGGTGAGAGGTTCGGAGCAAACGACTCGACAGAACGAAATAATGACTTCGGATTCATCAATCAATGAATCAATCAGGTTTATTAATATTTTCATCGTTTAAAAAACATCACAAGACTGCGATACAATTGCTTCACCTTTCCCTGATTTGCATCGCGAATCATGTACTGAATGTGAACCCAGATTTCGATTAGATCCGAAGTCATTATTCCGTACTGACCAGATGTAATCAAAGTAGTCAAGAAATCTACTGAAGTAGAAGCGGAAGCAGCAGCGTAAAATTCTACTCCTGTACCAGTTGTTAGTCACCTCGCGCTCTCTAGCGGTTCATTTCATGAGATGAACCATCGCGTTATGGTACTATTGGTACATCGCCCATCTCTGTATATCANNTNACTTATGTCTTTCTTCTCGTTACCACGTGANTTTGACACATATAAGCCCGTGTATTTAAATGATNCGCAGAATCATTCCGCCATATCNTACTGTAAATNCCATCCATTCGACCAATATATCTATCTGAGGCAATACTGTCGTCGCATTCTAGTTNAGTTGTCAGATNAAGGACTAACGCAGGCNCGTGCGTNNGCCACNGCAAGTTAAGTATANCTACCTATTCACAACTTACATGGAGCTCAGAGTACAACTCCAGCAAGCTATCAGACAACATCACGCCTTCTACATAGCAAAATCCGTTCTTTTCTATGCAGGCTAAAATTTCTTCAAGTAAAAGTAGAGTCATATTTAGCTGAATTCAGCAAGCCAAATCCGATTCAAATCGAGCCAAAATCACTCAGTCAAAATCGAATGGTGATCAAATATGGCTTGTGATAAAAATCCAGCATACGGGCCTACTTGCTAATATTCATCGGGAACTGGGGTAAATATTTTAAATCACATGAGCAAAATAGCATCTTGATGGCTGACGCATACTGCTGAAACTAGGGTCTTAAAATATACTCAAAAGCGAACATGTCACCTTATCAATTCAGATGCAATTGCATATTTTGACTGTAACCGCCATGAAGCCTGGGATCGCTGTCCAATTCAAAACAGATGCAAAATTACGAAATCAGAATTTTACGCAATATCTCCGGGCATTAATCTCTCGAGAAACCCACGCAGCAAGCTATCATCGAATTCCATCAATATATCGTTACAGGAAGCAATACTCAAGTCAACGACTTGAAAACCCATCACCAGCCGCGGCTCGTTTCCAACGCGGTAGAAATTATATTTACGCGACGCGATAACACATTAGTTCATGACAAACTAGCAATTCATTTTCGATCTGGCTATTACGCCTTCGTCTGAAACTATACAAACCTTGTTACAAAGCGATCGGTCGTGTCAGCAAAACACAAATGCAACAATTACCGTTACTCATACCAGATAGTGGAGATTGAAAGTGTGATTTACCATGACAAATTTGCATAGCCAGTAGTCCAGTTCTTCTTCTCCTGCTTGTCCCACGTCGAGCGGAACACCTTTATATGGTCCAATGAAGCTATCCTCCTAAGGAGAAAATACACGATGTAAAGAGATGACGTGAGCTATATCAGCTTACGCAATAAAGTATATTTCATATACGGGCAAGTGGGCGCTAGCTGAGTAGGGGTAATACGTATAATCCTACAATAGAACAAATAATGTAGCGATTCCTCAAGCCGGTCACATGCTGTAAGATGAAAAATAAGTTGGATAGTTGAAGTTGAATAGCACCCTAGCAAGAAGCTTTATGGACTATTTCGGTCTGATTTTCATGACCTTTCCACTTCATTCAAGACTATAGTTGAAAAGTACCCTAGCAAGAAACCATATGGGATAATATAGTCTATCGACGTTAGCACGTCCCACTGTCACTCTAGGTTTTTTTTCAAGCAATGTTTTCTGTTTAGAACGATGTGTCTCAGACCTATTGGAATTGCAACATAGGTATACGTTACTAATAACGGAGGCGTGCCATTCCAAAGCAATATTACATGGTCCCGATAAGGGCATAGCGCTGCCCATGGCTGTGACGATTTCGCCGGAATTACTGGCCGATGTGACATCCACATTCCGCGTAACAGAGTCTCAAAAGAAAGTAGGTAACACCTTTGCATATATATGGATTTCAAAACGATGGTTATGCCAAAAACCGCCCTGATGAGTTTCACGGGGTATAAACAGACTGGGATTAGTAGATAATTCTAGTTGTATAATTCAATGCTTCTCAACCGGTGGCTATTGACCCACCTGCGTCGCGAAGCTATTTTAGATGGGCCGCGAAGAAATTCTAATTCTAATTTTCCAAATATGCCAAACGCCCTATCTTCTCCCGATTAGGCGAGGAAATACACGTTATCATCCTATATACAATAATTGTTTTGGCGCCCATAAGGGCCACAAGTCACGTTCCCTTGCTGACAATATTTCGTCAGCCAGGTTTTGGCACAGTCATTTTGATGGAAGTGCGAAATTAGACAGTAATTTCTTGTCTGCTTGATACACTGGTACTCCCGAATTGTCTCAATGTCGCTTGTCGGAGTCTAGTTGAGTCGTTACTTGCTTACACGACGCATTGTGCGTTAAATCATATTCATTTGATCATATCCCATTGTGGGTCGCACAATCGAACTAATTAGAGCGAAATGGCGGAAATCTAATCTTAATCTAATTTCTGAATGTTTCATTGCTCAATTTCTAATTTTCATCTGATATGTGGAATGTTTTAGGCTTTAATTCTAATTCTATTCCAAGCTCTCGTTTTCCTGAAAAAGCTACACGAAACGACCCAAGCTTGGTGTACAGATATTCGCCATTTTCATGCTTACGGGAATGAACTCTCGTCTGATATGGACGGACCTGGATTCAATTTCCGAGCTTAGCGAGTTTAGTAATTCTAATTGTAATCAAATTTGAAAAGTCTAGCTCTCGTGTAATTTGAAAAATGGTGTAGCTGCAATCCTTATTCTAATCTAATTTGGAAAACCTGAATATGTTCTAGTTCTCCAACTCTTCTATAGACACGCCGACCCAGTTTAGCTGCTGCGATGTCACATCGTCACTCAGACAGTATCGCAGTCGCTTCAATATTTTCTGCAGTTAGCTGGCACAGGCCCTTCTATATTTTTGGTTTTTACAAGGTGACAAAGATGTTTATTGTTTACGTTGGCAGGGTGGAACATTCGATAGTGGAACATTCCAAAAACATGTTGACCATTAATCATGTTTACCGCAATACTTGATAACCAATTTCAAGGGTAATAATACACGTGTCACTTTCATTTTAAGGCGAAACGAGATGGGACTACGTCAAAGAGAGTCTACAGTGAGTCGATTTCGTCAATTCCTGGACGGAGCGGACGGTGTATTTTACCTGTCGTTTGACTTTGTCGTATTTAGTAATATTTTCAATGCGATCGGCGAAGAAAAATACCAAACAATTTGGATACGCCCAAGTTCAATTAATTTCTAACGCAACATCGTAAATCGATTTCTTATCGAGTGTTACTATTTATTGTGGACGAAGTGCCAGAACGATCCGTGTAGCTATAGGAATTGTGGCATATTATTTAACGAATCGATGGTGCAAAGATACAACCTAAATTTAATAGATATTTATATTCTAACCTGATAATAACAAATACCCGTATCGAAACTCACTGAAAACATCAATTTCATTGTGGTGCTTACATAAATTACCGTTCAATAGCATAGTGTGCAAACATTAAATTCATTGCGTACATCCGGAATACGGGTATAATTCGTTAAAACTGGATTCACATATCGAACATAATAGCCTGATCTTCCAAGTGATTATGTGGCGATATCATTCAATCACCGGCGAGGCTTCTTTAGTGCGACATTAGGAAAAATGGTGTGAGGCCTCGGCCTCATACGATAGTTAAACCAATCGCCAATCACATACCTATAACAAAAGATAGTCAGGCTTTAGGACGTGATATTCTGAGAC
>ATSW01126673.1:0-11967 GCA_000444245.1 Botryllus schlosseri | reverse complement strand
CTAACACTGTTGCCCTACCTCGCCCAGACATTGCTTCATTGATCATTTGCCACCATTGTTTGATTTTTTTTCTATTTTCCTTTAACTAAACATTTCTTTACAGCCAGACTGTTCAGAGTCAAGTGTACCTGTTTGATGCTGGTGTGATCAGACTAGATGACCTTCACGGTCTTATCGATCATTCCTATCTAATACCGAATACTGTGCACGCATATTTTCTGTACCACCATCACTGCCGTTTGTTATGTATTTTGGTTCGATGAAAATAAAGACTCTCTCTCTCTCTCTCCCAAATTCCCAATGCCCAATTTCACTATTTCAGAATAGCCTCAAAAGTAAAATTATTTGTGTGAATAGTGTTGGCATTTGTTGATTTTTGGACAAATGCTATTAGGAAACAATGGATATTGTCATTGTCACGGGAACAGACGAAGATGACTTGATTGATGTCGATGACTCGAGTTTACAAACTAGTTTGCCTCAGAAAGATAATGTCCACCTACCTTTCAAACCAATGAGTGATTTAGACAGAATTCCACAAACAACCGGGTCGGAAAGTGGATGGAAATCTTCCGTTATACTCAAGCGACCAGCGGTTAGCCGGCAAGTTGAAGCTGAAAATAATTCGCTTCCCCTATCCCTGGAATCTCCAACGAAAAATGTCGACATATCAGGTTTGATTTGTCTCTCAGTTTCACTTTGTAGTTCCATGTGAATGTTACGCTCCAGACTTGTACTATTTTCGAAACTCGTAACTAAAAGAAGTGGAACTAGAACTACTCAACTTGTTCAAACTCTTAGCTAGAGTTGAAAGGAGAACTAGTCACTTTTCAAAGCGCGCAATTAGAACTAAAACTACTCACTTTTTAAAACTCCCCACTAGAGTTGAAAGTAAAACTACTCACTTTTCAAAACGTGCAATTAAAACTAGAACTACTCACTTTTTAAAACGTCCCAAGCTAGAGTTGAAAGTAAAACTACTCAATTCTCAAAACGCGCATCTAGTACTGAAACTGGGACTACCAGTACAGTACTCAATTTTTAACGCTCAGAACTAACTAGAACTAGAACCACTCACTTTTCAACAACTAGAATTAGAACTAGAACTCCTCACTTTTCAAAGCTCGCAGCTAGAACCAGAACTAACGACATTTTAAAATATGCAATTATCCAACTAAATCACAGCTTATGTTATAGTAATCTAATCGGACATCAGTAGAATTTTAAAATGTGTGGGGTTTCGACCCCCTAAACCCACCACTTGTCTACGTCACTGTTAGAAGTGATCTGAAGACTCTTGAGCTAGCAATGGCTGCAAGAACGTCATACAACAGAACACCTGTATTGCGATTCACGCCGAACGATGTCATGTTTTCTAGCTGTTCAGCAACTAACTTTTGTACGCGCAAGTAGAACTAGAACTGCTCAGTTCCCAAAATGCGCAACTAGATGTAGAAACTGAAAAAAAAACAAGATTGGCAATTTGTACAAATATGTCTGTTACGCTCAGATGAAGGAGAAATCTTCGACGAAACCGGCGAACCATTTCAGCCACCGTGCGCAGAAAAAACAATTTTGCCGTCGGAAGTCTCGGAGGAAGAACGGGACAAATTCCCAGATTACTTCAGCGGAAAGACGAAATATTCGCCGCAAAATTACTTGACCATCAGAAACACCATTCTCAAATTATGGTTCGTAATCGACAGCATGGTTGGGCTCAATGATTCGAGTTCTCGAATCTGAATCGAGAATGAATTTTAATGATTTGAGTCTAGTAGTCAGATAATTTTTCAGTCCTTACCTTAAGAGTTAATTTATCAACGGCAATTATAGTTTTGATACTATTTTCCACTATGGAAGCCTTGAAACATCGATTGGTCGTATCGTAGCAAGCATACGAAGCATGTAGCACATAGCTACGTTAGTGAAAATGACATATCTTTGAATTCGTGATCAATCCTCAGCATTGTCACAAGTCCAATGAAATAGGTATGGTCGAAAAACGCCAAATTATCTTTCATGTTATGCATAACTGGCATTGTATACTTTCCTACTTGCCTAACACTCGATTCAGAATCAAATCACAACATGCAGTGGATTTTGCCTGGCCTTGTTCGATAGCAACACGTTGATAGCCACAATCTCTCTCTCTATTTAGGCAAGAACGCAAACCAAATCATGTCAACAAAGTAGTGTTGCGACCAATGCTGAAAAAAAGCAGTGGTAATGTCAACAATATCGGCAAAATACACAGGTAGGTTCAGTGTGACAAACTCTCAAATTGGATGCTTTGGTAAACTTTGTGAAATGAAAACCACCTTTCCAAGTTATGTGGATTTTTTGGTGGGTGTTGTGATTTTTTTGTCATTTTTTGAATTTTTAGTGAGTTTTTGTGCATGTTTTATAAGTTCTGTCATTTTTGTGAGGTTTATCAACTTATTATAAATTTTTTGTGAGTGTTGTGAATTTTTTGTAGGTGTCATGTATTTTGTGTGAATTTATTTGAGCATGTTGTGAATTTTCGTGATGATTTTGTAGGTTTTGTTGATTCATTGATGAGTTTTTTGTGTAATGAAATCCACTTGAACCTGTCATTTTCAGATTCCTGGAGTCTGCCGGGGCGATAAATTTCGGGAGCAGTTTTGTTTGGTGGAAGAGAAAACGCAGGAAGGCCGCTGTTTATCGGCCCCCCAAAACCCCGCTCGATACGGACTACAAGTTGAAGCGAGCTCTGGAGCAGAGAATGAGTGGGGTGAGCGAAGATCTGATAGAACTGTCTTTAATTACTCCTGCATAGAGATGTAACTCTAGTTCAGTATATTTTTCAAGATATTTAACTTATTACTCACATTACAACCTATTTATGCACACAATTATTGTTACTCTTTTTCCGTCAATATATTTGATTTGAGCTAGATTTATTTACTTCCAATTCATGGTACAATACTTCAAAATACTATTGAATAGTATATTCGTACTGAATTAAACCCGGATGTTTTCGGCTGACTTTCGTGAGGGGTATTCGTCAGCAACTAATAGAGGTTTCTAAGAACATTTTATGTCAACAATCATATCGCTCAATATGACGTGAGCTTCATAAAAAATTCGGATAATCCAAGACTAACAGATGGTTTAGGCTTGATGTAGCATTTTTTTATCGAACACTTTTCATGCCGGTTCCGTCATATTTAGTGATACGACTTTTGATACGAAATCTCCACTAGCTGCTGATGATTGCCCTGATTAGAATATTCGGGTTTATTTCTATAAGCATATATTATTGAAATATTTTTATTTATCACAAAATTTGTCTTAACATTGCAGTGCTCATTGTCTATATTCACTGTGTTGTGTTTAAAGTACACATTATAAATCGAATTACTCCTAACATCTGCAGTAGACTGGATGATCACAAATTCCCTTCGCTACACCTTTATCTCACCCTCACTCTAACTATGCATTATGCACGTATTCGTTGCATATATACATTTCATTTTATATCACAATTATATCATGAACTGCATTTCGCATGGTGCGTGCAAGGTGCAATCCAACCCTCTTGTGTAAAATTTGAATTTTGATGACAACAATGTAGTCTTTGATCAGCCCCATTTCTTGCTACTGTGATGATCATGATCATCAATTGTAAGATTTGATTTGCAGCGAAACCGTAAACGAACGGCCTCGATAACGCTGGAATTGCCAACGGCCACCAACTCTCTCGGCGGATACACGTTTGACCACGCCAACAACGTTGTCGTTCCTGGCAAGAAGGTTTCAAAAAAGCAGTCTGCAAAAAAGACCGAATTAACAAAGTGTGAGGAATTCGCTTCGCAAAAGGTCGGTTTTCATGTCGAAAGTCGTCAATTCGTCAACCCAATCTGTTCAGAGCCAAATTTCTAAATAATATTTTCAATTTTGAATGTAGGGTGTAATCGGACCAGTTGACCCAGAATCGTATCAATCACACCCTGTCCTAGGCGGGCGTATATAGCAGGGTTGCAATGACCCGTCGTTATTTTTCGTTGATTCATCTTGATTTGACATGGAAAATGACTCAACTCGACTCAAGTCAATGTCTGTATTGACTCGACTCGTACTCGAGTCATGATGCATGACTCGACCAATTGATATGAGTACACGAAACTTGAATAAATCTCAGCCAGTCATATCCTCGAGGCATTGGCTGAGATTTATTCAAGTTTTGTGTATCAGGAGTGATAATTGAAATATGGTCAAACTGTCTTTTATTCGTTTAAATTAACATGTTTGGAGTGAAGAAAATGAGTATATTAGGAATCCGAGGCCTTAGATATCACCCAAGAGTATTACAGAAGCGAGTTGAACATGACTTGAACTTGATAATGAACAGTGAACATTATGACTTGGATCCGGGCTCGAGTCTCAACACTATGACTCAAACTCGACCGTTATTCCCTGATTTACACTCGTCTTGATTCGGCAGTGGATTGAAAATGACTCGGACTTGACTCGAGTCAAAACTATCAGATTGACTTGGTACTCGTGACGTGGTTACAACTCTGGCATCTAGTTTGTCAATGTCATATATATATATATATATATTCTGCTTGAGTAGCACCAATGTCAAAAAGTATAACTAGCCGTGAGTCGTGACATGACTCTTGACCAGAAGATTGATTGCAAATTATTTATAACTGCTGATATTATTTACATTATTATAAAAAAGTCCCTGGAAGGGACAAGATGCATGCTGGCACGAAGCATAGGATAATGAAATAGTTTCTGGTAAAGTCTAGATAGTTACCAGCATTGATGCTACTCAAGCAGAATAGCTGTCATAAGTTGCTTTGGTTCATATTTCCATACACCAATCCCAATTTCTTTGAATAAAATCTCTTTATCTTATAGGAATGTCCTTACGACGTAACGGTGGACGCTTCTGCGATCATAGTAATGGACGTCCATTCACATTTGTCCACCCACGAGGTCATGGGTTTGATCGGGGGCGTCGTAACTGACATCGGTGACGGAAGGGTCAAAGTTCATGTCGCATGCGCTCGACCTTGCAAGAGTTCAGCTTCGTCGAGACACTGCGAGATGGATGCGGGTTAGATTTCATTTTCTTTGATTTCTTTCTTAGTATATAAAAGTTGACTTGCCTTTTCACACAAAACACTGTATCACGTAATTCATCTAGTTCTGTTAAGATCATATCAGACTTGGACAAATAGATAACAATTCTAGTTGCAACAAAATGCCGGAAGTAAAGTCTAATGGAATTATTGGTTTTCTTGTAAATGATATCTAGGAGAAATTTTGCCACAGACATTTGCTACTTTCATGCTTATGAGGATAAACTCTGGTTTGATATGAACTGAACTTGAGTGAATTTAGTAATTCGAATTGGAATCTAATTTGAAAAAAACAGTGCTGCCGCATTTCTAGTTTCAGTCTAATTTGGAAAAGCTGCCAAATTTCCAGCTGTCCAACTCTGTCTTAGGTTAGATCTGTATGGTTTGACCAGACTTGCTGCTCTTGTTACCAGTATAGTTTTGCTTCAGTGTCGCAGAGTGAAGCGTACGATTGGATCTCACAGCGCGGTCTGGTTGTGGTCGGATGGTTTCACTCGCACCCGACGTTTCCTCCCATGCCCTCGCAGGTCGACATCTCAACACAGGTATGCTTTGTGAGTTTTGTGAATTTTATGAGAATTTGTTAGGAAATTTTTGTGAGTTTCGTGAATGTTATGAATTTTTAATTCATTTTTAGCAAGTGTTGTGAATTTTTTGTGAGTTACATGAAATATCTGTGAATTTAGTGATTTTTTATGAGTTTTGTTGATTTTTCATGAGTTTTTTATTGCGAGTTTTATCAAGTCAGAAATTTATATACAGATGGAAATGCAAAACGCGCACGATTCCATTTTTTTGGGCTTCATTCTGAGCCCTTACTTGAAACACAAGCTGCGAACGTCGATCAATCTCATCCATGTTGACGACCAAGGTTGGCGACCAAGTCTGATTTTATTGTTGAAAAACCAAACGTCCATGTTTATTGCAGGCAAACCATTTTCGATACCCCACCGGATTCTACCAGATCCGCCAAAGTTCGGAACGCCAAACCACGTCGACCTGACCTCCGCTTTACAGGAAATCTGTTATTCTGTCTCCGCCTCAAAATCCAGCCGGCTGCCCCAACTTATGGACCCGGTAGTCCAAGCTTCTTCGATCACGCATTTAGACAAAATAATCCGATCGATCGCGTACCATGTCACTTCCAATTCCGAGTCGACTCGAAACGAGGAACATTGCGACATTGTGATGTCATCGTTTTGTTTCGATAATGATTCGTACTCTATTGATCAGAATTTCCCGTCTTTGGCAGATCATTTTTCTCAGAATCACGAAAGTTGGAGCGATAGTTTTGGTTTGATCAGGTCGATTCTACTCCGAGCTTCCAAGGGAAGCCTCGAAAAACTTGAATAAGCAGAGTTTTCATACTTTTATTAGCGTGAACAATTGCGCATCGAATGATTTCTAGTTTTAGACTAATTCTACTTGACAGTTTTTAGGCCTATAATACTACAAGCTCCGATATCTGCGGTTACGATCAATATATCTGTGATACAACAATCGAGCCTCCCGTCTACCTTGTATGTCGCATTTCACTGTTACATTTTTGTAGTGTTATGTCGATTCAGTCAGTCAGGTTTATTAATATTTTCATCGTTTCAAAACATCACAAGACTGCGATACAATGAAAAGATAGGAAGGTATCGAAACAACTTGGAGTTGCCATTAAGATCAGACACCCACCTTAGCCTAGGCGAAGTAAATAAGAGGCATGCACACTGAATGAAAAGTAATGCACAGAATATAAGACGCCAGCGACAAAATGAGGTGACATGTGGCGAAGGGCGAGGTCGATGTTAGGTCGTGGTTCGGTAATCTCGAAGACTGGCTAGTATTGATATAGAAGAAATTGCTTGTATTTCGACTTGAATGAGGACATGCTCGACGACGGTCGAATAGCTGGCGAGATGCTGTTCCACAATTAGGGTCCGGCATACTTTATAAAGCAGTACATTTTCTTATATGCAGTCCTGATCATATGGTAATTTTTCTTCGTTGACGCCCGCGTGCTGTACTTGTGCGCTTTTGTCTCCGAGGTGAAGTTCAGGTGGGGTGGACTTTAAGTTTTTGAAGCCGCCGTCGTCCTCGTGGTTAGGTCGTCTTCGTGGGTGGGGGCCATCCCACCAATGACAGCCTACGGGGTAGAGATCTACTCGTAAACATTGGGATTCTTTCCTAACCAAATTCCGTTTNAATAAATTTGACCACAATAATTCCGAGTGGACCCACTATACAAAAATCATATGCTGCGCCTTTAAATAGGCAGTTTTACATTTTGTGACCGCCTTTGGTGCGCGTAACTTTGTTTAAACGTTTTTATAAAGCTGCTCCCATACGAGTTGTGTAGGCTACTTTTAAACAAAACTTACATAATTACTACGCAGGCAAGGTCCAGAGAAGACCACACTCTTGCCGAAAAGATTGTGTATTCACACCCAAAGGGCCGAAAACGGTGGTACACGAAAACAGAACCCATCCCGAATTATATCGCGGTCATAAACCCTGCATGCCTACGTGTATATACCTTTCACGTTCCTTTGCGCATGTATAATTTGGATTAAAATGTTTTACACGAATTATACCGCGGTATAAGTATGAGGTAGGTTCTGGTTTTCTGTCACATGGGTGTATGTTCTCACCCGTATATGAGGGGTGGTTCACGGGTGCAAAGACACACTCTTTTCGCTAAAAATGCATGATCTACATTTGCCACCAAACCGTGCAGAGAAATACGTCTAAAATTTCGAAATAAATTGACAAATTTATGTTATGTTTCTTTAATGAATCCACAATTGAGATATAAAAGTCCAATTTNGCAGACCGACAGGAAGCTTACCACGGATCGGTACCGTCCCGCGGACAGACAGTTAAGAACCACTGATCTAGCCATCGAATCAGAGCGATATATTTTGTTGACTTTCTATGCTCCTTTTGCTTTAGTCATGGCGCACGTTGGTCGTAGGACAGCTGCGAACACGTTATGTACAAGATGTTTGAATGTCAGCTCTCTCGACTTTTGGTTCAATTTCAACAAATTAATATTCGGATTTCCATATATATAGTATATGGTAAACGGTCCCACCAGCGTATCGTGAACATGTACATGTACATCTATANAAGGTAAAGCGTTTTAGTCGACACCGATTACTAGATGAGTTGAAATTGACACGGAAATTTCGATTCTAATCACTAGTCTATCCACGTTTCCAGAACGCCGAGTCTGGGCCATCCAAGTAATTTTTTGCAAAGTGACTCGAGTTCCGTGAAAAAGTTCACTCGACTCTGACTCGTCCCAACACTGCTCTAATGTCTAAATCACGGCTATCAAACATACGGCCCGGCAGACAATTTCATCCGGTCCGCGAAGCAATCCTGAGTATATTGAAAAATGTTTGTATTATCCAGCACATTTGTAACAATTTGTTGAGATGTTCCGAAGGAAATACTTGCGTTGAATAATGCCTGAAAGACAGCAAATGCCGAACATGCTCATTGTTCACAGGCCACAATATAATCACCCGACAACGGTGGTGAGGTTCCACTAGGAACAAATAAGTGACAATGACACCCAATTGCGAGAAGGCAAAAAGTGCACACTGAATGGAGAGTTTTATGCAAAAATGGGCCAAAATGTTGTTAATCACAGAAGCGAAAACGACAACGTGGAACCGTTTTATACAGTTTACATCAGGGGTTCTCAACCTGGGGGCGTGGTAAGGTCTCAGGGAGGGCGCGAGAAATTTTTGTCAATTTTGTCAATGTCTGCATAAATTGTGACTAAACATGTGTTTCACAACCATTCTGAAGATACGATTATTGAAGATTAAACTTAATTCGTATTTTAGAAAGTTTGACAAACTCAAACTCCAGCAGTCGCACTCAACGGAGTATAGGCTGAATTCAACTTCATTTGAGCAAATTTTTGATATTCTTTGAAGATTCAGAGAAATTCCTACGTGCAAGTCAGTCATTACTTTATAGCTTTGGCAGTAGCCTAAATCTCTGTGCGCTAGGTAGCTGTTGTTGCTAGCTGGCGAACTGCACTGCCTAAGACAGACTTAGATGCAATATTGGTTGCCTGGTTTCGCCTTCAATTTGGCTATAAATCAACATAATTTGATTCATTTCCAAAACTGATCAAATTTAGCATGGCAGGACAGAACGACGCCGTGCTCTCTGTAGTCATTACCAGCATCAGGATTAGTCTCAGTGCAACCTAACTTGAAATTAATTGACGTGTTTTTCAATGTTTTGTTGTTATTTTTAAACAAGTTTGGGGAAGTTTGTCAGCAATGTTAAAGACTAAATAACTCTAATGCGGATTCAAAATTGGCGTAACATATACCTTATGTATACTATTATATCAGGGGTGGGCAGCCCGTACGGCCGCATGCGGCCGTGGAAGAGAATTTGTGCGGCCGTCGACGCCTAATTCAATTAGTATGTGTTGGCAGCCGTAGACATGCAAATTGCAATTACGAATTCACTCCCGAATTTTCGAGAGATTTTATTTAATCTTGAAATTTTCTTCGCGCTCGGCACAATTCAACAAGACTTCATTTTTCGATTTTATTGCAGTAGCGCCCTTCTTAATTGGAGCAGGAATGGGAATCCTCAAGAAATAACAATTCATTCGCGGCTCTGAAAAATTTTCGCGCACCGCGCGAGAATATGCCCTCCCAGCAACTATTCATAACATTGCCACTCGCGATTTCGTTGCGTACAATAGGCCGTTGTGAAAAATAGAATATAGTCCGGAGTTCAGCGGGAATGGATATGGACAGTTTACCATAGGTATTTTGCGTCCAGATTGTTCATTGCGGCTAGGCCCTGGAATGCGACCTTGGGCTACATAAGTAATCGAAATTGGCCATGATTAGCAGAAAGGTTGCCCACCTCTGTATTAGATGATGTGTTCTTTTTGACATAACGATAAATGTAAGGGGGGTCAGGGGGGCTCGATTTTTTTTGACCATCGCCAAGGGGGGCGCGTGTCAAAAAAGGTTGAGAACCGCTGGTTTACATCGAGTTTACACTAATATAAAATTCAAATATCCGGGGACGCGCTGCTGTGTGACTCTCAAGCCGACTCAAGCATTCTCGGAATCCAGTGAAACCTGAATCGTCATTTAATAATATCTCTTGTATTCCTGACGCCAGATTATGGCTAAAGTAAAGGGAGCATAGAACTATGCCAACTTTTATCGTCGTAACAGACGCGGTTTTAGCGGTTCTTAACTCTATTTAACCAGAAAATCATCGCATTTCACCAATTCCATTGTTCGGTAATACCGGTGCTGCTATACTTGCTTGAATAAACCCCTATGATCCGTGATATAAAGTAATATACCATATCATCTATGTATGCATGATAATAAAGTATACCAGTGAAGAGCAAGGGTATGGGGTACTATTTTGGGATCACATCAGTTAACTGGTGCGACCCGCGAGCGACTTGAAGGTTTGAATCTGGCCCGCGAAGTAATTTCAGTTTGATGCCCCTGGTCTAAATAATACATTTTGCAGTCAAAATATATTTAGGTTTCTGAATAATTTACGGTGCGGAATCAACCATGGATTGGGTTCAACAAGCAATAATGATGATACAGGTGTTCCGGCACAAAAACAACAGGATGCTGAGAGAAAAAGGCATTGACGGTCTCCATAAATGGATTGCAAATAATACACCGGGAAATTTGGTTGATTTCATTGCCTTCTGTACATGCGATAAACTTTGCATCTCTGCCACAGGGGAGCTACCGCCCTACCCTATACTCTTACGTAAGATCCGATTTCTGGCATACCTTATACTTAGTAAACCGATCGCAGGTACTGCAGAGGTCAACGAAAATCCCATCATGTCCGATCCCACGAATCATTTATTCACGTCTCACAGGCAACCATGCCACGTTCCATGGGACGGTGTCATTGCCGATGTCAACAAAACAAAAGTCGGACATGTTGGACCGATTAATGTATCCGAATCTTCTTCCAAGTCGATGCTGCCTGACCAATACCGCGGTCTCAAAGTATATAATGCAAGACATGACGGAAGTGTGGTGCGTGAGAGAAATCCACAATATGTTACAAACACATCTACTGCTGTAACCCAGACAAATGTAAAATCAACTCGGTCTTTTCAATACGTTTATAGGAGAAATATCTGTAACGATTCTCCACACTCGCATTCACCGACCAACTCTCGAGCATCAAATGTTCAATGCTACGTGCCAAGGGACCATGTCATATTCGACGCAAACAAAACAGAAGTTGGACACATTGGACCGATTGCTGTATCGGATTCTCTTTTCAAGTCGATGCTCCCTGACCAATACCACGGGCTCGAAGTATACAATGCAAGACATGGTGGAAGTGTGGTGCGTGGGAGAAATTCACAATATGTAATCTGAAGTATGGTGCGTGAGGGAAATCCACAAAATAAAATCAAGACATCTAGTGCTGTACCCAAGAGAAGAGTAAAACCAACTCAGTCTGTCCCATTCGTCTATAGCAAAAATATTTGTTACCCTCCTCCACACTCGCATTCATCGACCAACTCCCGAGCATCAAATTTCCAATGTCACGTGCCAAGGGACCATGTCATTGTCGATGCCATCAGAACAAAATGCCGACCTGTTAGATCGATTAATGTATCTCATGCATCTAGCATGTCGATACTACCTCACAAATTCCCCCGTCTCGAAGTATGCAATACAAGACATGGCGGAAGTATAGTACGTGGAAGAAATTCACCATATGTAATCAACACGGCGAACGCTACAACCCAGAGAAGATCAATACCGGCTCAGTCAGTTCGATTCGTTTACAGGGGACACTGATACTGCCAAGGCAC
>ATSW01126672.1:0-10805 GCA_000444245.1 Botryllus schlosseri | reverse complement strand
TGCCTTGGCAGTCCCAGACTGACATAGGGGACCCTGTCGCGTTTTAAATAAAATGCCATAATAGCATCCAACATGTTGGATCTACGGTTGTCAAGCCACAATGAAACATCAGGAAATAATGTAAACTTTATTTATTTAAACAATATTTATTTCAATCATCCATATTCATCCCAGAGTTTAAGATCATGTATATCTAACAACATATATATCCTACATCAAAATAGCAGATACAGCAAAAAACAGTAATACGATATAAAACGACGGCAGTATAGCTACACTAGATCCATCGGCTGGCGTGGTTGTTGTAGTTGTCGTNGTNGTNGTNGTNGTNGTTGTTGTGGTCTTNGTTGTTTCGGAATCGGTTGCCTTTGTTNCGTCACCAGCGGAGTTGTCTCCAACGTCAACATCATCTGANATAAAAAATGTGTAAGGCTNTACTTNTATTTCGGTCANTGACGGTAAATATTTNACANACCGAATTCNACAGATATCTACAACCNGCAACTTCCNACTTATCAAAATTCGACAAGCANTTTAGCTGAATATCAAAACCCTGACCGAGAGCACCACCAATACAGGTAGCAGAGTGTCACTGACCACCATCACAAAATTCATATTGGTGAGCGATAAATCTACTAATCGCGAATACAAGGATATTGAATGAGGCACCGCGAATTTTGACGTATGAAGACGTATAATAAGTAGGGCGTTTTTTTTTACCTAAAAAAAGGAAAATTTTGACCTAAAAAATTGAAATTTCGACTTTTTTTGACCTAAACAATCTGAATTTTGACCAAATTTCGACCTAAAGTATGCAAATTAGGTGTTTTCCCACATAAAGTTAAAATTGTACCAGTTATCTTCATGTCTGGTTGGAACTGGCTGTCCTAACGAAGTAGTTTGGCCTGAAAAAACGATTTTGGCTCAGAAACAGGCAACATTTTACGTGAGACAAACCAATATTTTAACGAAATCTGGCCCTAGAAGAATTCCAGTGGTTACAATATGTATTATGGTAGAAATAATGAAAATTTTTGTAGCGCAACGAGAGACACTTTCCTACATTCTTGGGTAGAAAGTGCACGTCCTTACTAAGAAGCTTGCAAAGGACGTTCAACAGCAGCAGTTGGCTGACAACACTCAAGTTGTGCGTACACTGCTGGTGAAACACCGTGTAGCTTCATTCTGACAATGTTGTCTGCATCACAATTTTTCATCATGCGCTTCGTAATATAAGAATGATGCAATGCCCGAGAAGTCTTTCTTCGGTTAGGATATTGCGGTGCGTTGACCATAATACCATGTCTACCTATTTGTTTTATTTGACCGTTTATGATTCACAATGAGCAGACAATTAGCCGTTTACAACGGTAGGCCTGTAAAATAGGCTACAAGCTGTAAAATATCAAATGATAAGTTCCCCGACAGTGCAAAATCTATGATAAAAACGAAATGCAGACGTCATAAAAATATTGACTTAATGAAAAATTTTGACGTGTCAAAAAAAACCGCCCTAATAATAAGGAAGAGATCAAATATGATTTTCATATTGCGGACGAAGAGAGTGAACTTTAAAAAGTCGATGACAAAACCTTGATGGATGCAGAAAGCAGCGCACGGTATGCGGTATAGTATGCGGGCGGGGTAAGATCAATGCTGAATGTAATGCCACACATACCAGTCACATCCTCCGGAGCTTCAGCAGTGGTGTCATCTACATCCGTCTCACTGGTTGAATCGTCATCAGGGCTTTCAGTGGCATTGTCAGTAGGAGACTCTGTTTTAACTTCATTGTCAGAAGGAGACTCTGTTTTAACTTCATTGTCAGAAGGAGACTCTGTTTTAGCGTCATTGTCGGGAGCTTCAGTCTCATTGTCATCTGGAGTTGCTGCAGTTGTGACTGCGGTTTCTTTGTAATAAAAAAACACATTTAAATCACAATTTGGAAAGAACCGAATAGCCGCCGAGATAAAACTGTCTTTACATGATCTAGTTGTAAAAAGTGTCGATCAAGAACGAAAAAAAAACCAATTAATATCAGCAAACATATACACTGGAAGAACTGCAAGGGTCAGATAGGTTAACAGTGTTGAAAGTTTAGTATCTTACTTTCCGCCATTAACGGTGGCAGCCCCTCCCACATGCTGCTGTGCTGACAGCGTCATTACAAAAAAGCTGAGAAAAAGATCCGATCAAGGACGAATAGAAGGGAGATATTGAAAAAGACCAAGGACGCAAAAAAAATAAATATAAAGACACTGCTACATCGGGTATTCGGTTGAGGGAGATGCCAGATTCAGAGACCATACCAGGCCGTTCTGCCATTATCCTATCTATTCATTGCATCGCATTATACATTGTGTGTCCTGAGCGGATAAAAATAATAGAGCCACCGACAATATCACATCCACAGTTTGGATTCCTTAATTTTTTATATACATCAACATAATGTACCAAATTTTCAAGCAGCATCGCTGAGCAGTCCAATTGCACACTGGATGAGTTTCACTGTAGTAGTGAATTCAATACGATATGTCCTGATTATCAATGGATGGATCTCTAAGGTAGGTTACTATTGGGCAGGGGTAAGCAGATACTCGATATCGAATCTGCCAGGTACTGTATCTTGTAGATCCCTAATCATAATCCATCAGTATTGCTGTGCGGCCTGCCGAAAAGTTCTCGCAAACTAGCCCGGTCTTTATCAAATTACAAAACTGTACACCGTGTACAAATTTGAACAAATTTACCTTCTTCACTAAGCTTCACACGCGACTCGTTGACAGCGCTCTGTTGCTCCGCAGTGAGCTGATTGAAAACACGATCAGAGGTGAATGCCGCGGTGTTTCCGATGCCGGCTGCAAGCATTTGCGACACGTTGAGTCCGTCCTGAAAACGTAGCACAAACACGGTTAGACGAATTAACAAGATTCGGTCAGACATCCTAGCATCAATAAGGAGGGTACAGGGTGGCTGGCTAAAGAAATTATATTGTTCGAATGGCATTCTACAAGTGTGCCTCGCATAATTTGCGATAGTGTAGCATGTCAATGCATTAAGCCACCACCGCAACTGAATCTTAATTCCCCGACAAAATCTAACACTAGCAATCTATCGAGTAAGCAGAGAATCCAAGTGACTCTCTCAAGACATACAATGTAAATGACTATAAGTTAATCGCATACAGTACATAGTACTCAATTACATCTCATCTGAGTTATAAATATTGTCAATATCAAGATATCAGGTACGGCTATGGGATTGGGTCCGGTGGATTTGGCACAATAAAATTTTCCAGAAACGCTCCACAAGATTAATTTCCACACGATAAATATCTATTTTGATATGCGGTTGGCAATACGGTGGCCCAAGACCCATCTCTTTGGGAAGCTGTCACATTTCTGTAGCAGTACTGCTTGTATACTCAATAATTGCCGTAGCTAGTTTTCCAGTGGATAGCCGAACGTTTGAATTCGGTCTTGAAAAATTAGATCGACCATTTTTTGAAAGGGGTATACGGCCAGCAAAAGGTTACCAAGCACTGTTCCACAATCCAACCGACGGATTACAAATAAAGAAATGATGATCATCAGCTTCACAGCTGGGTGCAGTGAATATCAATATATGGAAAAAACAATTGCTAACACTGCCACAGCGGATACTGCCAGGTAATGCGGCATTCAAATCTAAGAATATCATTACGCCTCGTTACTTTACCCGTATTCTAGTTGGATCGATGTTGAAGAAAGCGATGGGTTTGATGAACTCAATGGCGTCGACGGGTAGTGCTGACAAGTCCTCAGCAGACAATCCAGCTAAACAAGGGCAGACACGGCTTTTCAAAATAGATATTGAGCATGCAAAAACACCCTCAGTAGAGCTGAGCACGATCGGGTAGCCGAGTGATTCGATTCCGAATCAAGTATTAGGCTTCGAGCAGGGTTGTAACCAAGTCACAAGGTTCCGAGTCACCAGTCAAGTAGACTTTTGAAATTTTGACTCGAGTCAAATCGAGTCATTTACAATTCACCACTGTATCAAGCCCGGGTCCAAGTCAGTGATTTGAGGGTCGTGTCCGAGTCAAAGGCCCGTATTCAAGAAACTTTACTCAGTGCTCAAACTCGTTTTGCGTCAACATTGCGTAAGAGTCGGTATTCAGAAATCGAAGTGAGAGAACGAGTCTGAGTTCGACTCGAGTGGTACTTTTGTGGTTATGGTATTAAATGACGGTCTGAGGTTGGAGTCGGTCTCAAAATGTGGCGTTTGAGCAAGCGTTTTCCGAGTCAAGCCGCGGGCAGACTCGAAGGCCTTACTCATTCACTTTTTCTTGGGTTTGCCGTGAATATATTGCGGAAATTGCGCTGTGAGCATGTTTGGCACCTGAATTCACAATCTCAACTCTAGTAGCAATGTTATAAGAATGAAATCTTGATCTAGCATTGGCTGCGTAGGCTATTCCCAAATCGGTGGACATTTTTCATCAGAATGACTTCCAATGGATTCGCAAAAGCGGTTAATTCCTAACAACGCTCTGTTTTAACGTGTGGATATAAAACGTAGCATCAGGATATGTCGCAACGAATGTTACTGAAAAACCACACACAAGCTGTTGTCTACAATAACGATTTTCCAATCGTAACAAGAACCGAGTCTGCGGCGATGCAGACAAATGCAGTACACAATGGTAGATGACCTGGCACTTTATGAATGTACGCAATGTTCGATCATCGCAATACCGTTAATAAAACAGTCCGTCCCCGTGCATGGCGGAAATATCAACCAGGCGGCACCACTACCCATCATTAGTAATCAAATGAATAACTCGTGCTTATTCCTGATGAACTCTGATGTCTCATTATTTGAAAATATTTGCTTCGGCTACTACAGTAGGCCTATGCCGAATAGTCCTAAAATTGTTATTGAGCTTGGGAGATATGATATAGCCTATCTATACCAATTTGAAATGAATGGTATATGCGGCGAGGTATACTTGAATAATTCAAGCTGTGTTGATAGTAGGCTAGGGTAGTGATTACAGATATCACAGTGTTATTTCATCTATACATCCAGCGTAGAACCCTAATATAATATGTTGACGTAATTGAAGGCAATATTAGGCAACCAACATCACATCTAAACCCCGGGAATTGCCAGATCGCGAGCAATTAACAAAACTGCAGGTGTCTGCAAGCAGTCAAATCCATTGAGTAAAGACTCCAAACTGAGCATCGGTCAAAATCCTAAACGAATACCTAACGCGTTCTCGATTAGAGCTGGACTCGGTCTGTGCTCCGCTGAGCACTTGAGTTTGAGATAGAGACGTGTCTCTGAATACTGGCCATAGTGTTGTGACTCGAGTCCAAGTCATTATTTTCGCTGCTCAGTTCAGAGTTCAATCCGGTTCAACTCACTTTTTCAAACTCTACTTGCGTGATATAGAATGGCTCGCATTCATAATATAGTAAGTAAAACTTGTAGCAAACACTCACCCGCGATTGAACCCATTTCGTTCAATGCCGGGGCGCTTGGCACTGACGAGTCCAGACCCGATACGGCGACTTGTTTCAGGAAATCGTACTGATCCTGCGTGAAGCAATTCAACTCGCCGAGATCCTTGATGGCCGACCTGATTTCAAACAGACGTGGTAAAAACAGTCATCGTGGCTAGTCACGTAGAAGTAGCGATCCCCGCATCGAAGCAAAAACCATGGCTTCCGACCGCACTCACTCACTTTATCACAGAGTCGTTGACCATGTCGAATTCCGACACTTCGATACCGCAAGCGATCGAATTGAATCCCGCTAATTCGCTGCTCGTTAACGCGGACAGTCTAGTGCTGGCCCCTTCCAAATAGCCCTCCACCAGCATGTATTTCTGGAGATATGCGACAACTTTCATTCACATTACACAAAACACATTCACAATTCATATCAAGCTCCTAGCAAACCTACACTTCCCGATACTGGAGCCCCTTCTCTTTGTGTTTTTAAGGATGAGATCCCAAGCTTACCAGCAGGGGCGTTGCCAGGGGGGGTGTTTCGGGTGTCCAAACACCCCCCTTTCAAAACGAAAATACCCTCCCTTCGTGAATCCTAAATCTAGAGGTAATATTTCTTGGCATAATCGCGCATTCGTAATTGTTGCACGGCGAGTGTTTTCACTGAACGATCAATGCCGATATACCCCTTTTTTCTCCTATTCTTCTCTCGTCTGTGATAACGAGAGTACTTTAGGTATCAGGTTACAACGCAGCGGAACATCGCGCTATTTCGCGTTACAAATAAATTGGCGACTCGGCTTGGGATCTTGCCTTGTTTTAATCAAATGCCCAATGCGGAATCTGTTTGGTACATGAATGAATTTCATACAACTCGGTTGTGTGAGTAACGACTGCCCGCCTTTTAGTGCTACGTTATCTCTTGTCCTGCTTTCACACATTTAGCCGAAAATAAAAACAATCATAGACGCATCGGAGGCGCGAAAAATTAGGTCGCTCAGCTATCAGCTATGCATTACAGTTCTATAAATATTCGATGTAATGTGGTAATAACGAGACGAAATAGTCCTGGATAATCCGCATTTGTTACTTTTGCGAATGCTTTTTCGATTACGAGCCTGAGTCTAAGCCTAAGCCTGGACCTGAGACGGGCTACTGACATTAACGATTGCATCGCACTTTCGCACACATTGGTCTTTACTCTTTACCATCCCTACATAGCAAAAATGCTACATCAATTTAACAAACGATATTAAGTTGAATCAAAACTCATGGTGCATAATTTGAATTAATCCAGATCCGTAGAAACGATCTGTGAACAATTCATAGCAAAGGCGAAGGTGTATTAGCGCGAATATTAAACCGTGACAATCAGGAGATGTGTTAGAGGCCGAGTAACGATGAGCAAGACGGCCAGTCGTTACTCCAACAACCGAGCTAATTCATCGTCAATTACATCAATAACTAAGAGATTCCGCACTCGACATTATCATTTGGGAAATCTGTTATGATACCCGACTCGAGGTCACGTTCTTATGTGAGCGCGAAATGGCAATATCTCTGACTGTATTGTAAATTGATCACAGTCATCCCACTGCTCACTTTTGGTAATTAAGGGCACGTTATATCTGTTTCTGCTGTTATCTCAGCTTACCAGTTGTGGTGCTATATCGTAATACGGTAATACAGCTGGGTTATGTGGATGAGTTACGGGCCGAATTAAAAAAGATCGGAACGTCGGGCGGGCGTTACATCGAACTGAATCACGGCACAAGTTATCACGATATATACCACGATTCCGACTGCATATATTAACATTCGAGAATCTGGTTATGGTACCATATTACGTCTTGGCCGCTACTTATCTGAATGCGAAATTATAAGATCTCCCGCTGCTGCGTTGATTGAAATATGATCTGCGCGCGCGTGTTGTAGATGTCGTAAGTCGCTCTCATTAATTAGAGGCGCGCCTACGAAGAGACGTACTCGGGCTGCTTTCCATCGTAGTGTACGGCATTGCCGTTATATTTTAATATAACGGCTATGTATATGCGTATAGCGTTGTTAACACGAGCGAGATTATCTGATACTTGTAGTAGAAGCATTTATGCATACAATTAGCCCGATAAATCGGGTATAATTCAGAACATCCTTTGTTGACGAAACACCCCCCTTTACTTTAGAACACCCCCCTTTATTCTCGGCTGGCTACGCCCCTGCTTACCAGGTACGGAATTAGAGAATTAGAATTGTTTTATGTTATAATTTTCACTACAGTTTCGAAAAGTACATGAACTTTGAATGATGGCTTGGGCTGGGCTCAGCACCACCTAATCCTAATCATATCCAGCCCCTATCTTAACAACTAACTACAACTAAACCCTCAACCCGAATACATGAATAAATACATACCAAGTGCTGAATTCTACAAGGAGAAATCACCAAGATTGAAGCTCAATTTGTGAAATATTAATATATTTTCTCAAGGCCAATTCACCAAGTGCTTTATACCACAATTTACGCTCATCTTCAGTGAATTATTCGTTTTCGAATTTAATAAGACAATATCGGCGCGTCGCTTGCATAAGAAGTATAGTTGCTACATTTCTCATTGCAAATTCACAAAGTGCGGAACCTTATATCACAATACACGCTCATATTCAGTGAAACATACCCTTTCGAATCTCGAAATACAATGTTGATGCGTCGCTTTCATAATGATAATAGTTATTACATTTCTAAAGCCGAATTGAACAAGTGCAAACTTCACTGTAAACAGGCTATTCAATAATGTAGATAGGAGTGTATTTTAATAGGTGTTATTAATAATAATTTGCAAACTAGGCCTGGCAAAATCTCCACTGCCGTTAGTCAAAAATTCCGTGCTGATGTTCATATGTACTAGCTTCGAAAAAAATTGGTATTCTTTACCTCCTCGCTTGTGAAATTGACGTTAGAGAGTTGAGTGAAAATTTCAATATCATCGATAACAAGGCTGTCCAACTCTGTAACGTTCAGTCCCATTAGTAATTGCTGCGCGTCACCGATCACTTTACTGTCCCACGTTGCTGGCGATCCTTGAATCTAAAGATGAAAAGGATTAGCTGATAAATACCGCGTCCAATAGCGAATCGTATTCCAAAAATTCAGCTCATTGTGCTGAGAAAATCCTGGACGGTGAATGCGTATTTTGATTAAAAGTTCGACACCGACAGATTCTTGGTAAGAAACAAGAATAACGCTATTCAAATTATAGGTAATTTCAGGTTCGTAGCAAGAAACTTTTGAAACGGTCACTACACGGCCAGTTAGAGGTAAAATGGTAAAATCTGTAACTACAGTGACGACAGACATATTTCTACCAATAGCAGAGGCTAGGTATCTGTTCCTAATAGGCACAAAAAGTTCCTTGAGCTTCAATCAGCAATACTACGAACAGTTGAACATAACTTCGAGAGCATCATAAAGTTAGGCATATACTTTTGACAAAATGATTAAATACAAAACAGTTTTAATCATGTTTGACATTCCAGCCCTCAAGACCTATAATTATATATGACATAACGGATGTAGGACTGAAATTTCGATTTATTGATCTCTAATTAATACAGCTACGGCATAGGACTTACAGATTTCAGTTTGTTCAACAAGGCAGACAGTTGCTCGTCAGACCACTTGTCGATAGCACCCAATATGGACAATGCGTTTGAAAAATCGTCATCAGAAATCGCATCCAATTCTTCCACGCTCCACGCAGAATTCCCGGCACCCAGCAGCACGATTTCGTCGTAAGTAGGCGCCGTTACTGAAATAGCAAAAGTCAGGTTTGATATTATATTAATACGATAATACCTATGTAGTTGAACAAGATTATCTGTATCCAGTGATTTTGACAGTTTTCTAGGCATATTTACTCACATTTTACAGTTCAAATATCGCAAAGTGAAAAGTGTTTTAGAGATATGTTGGTACCCCTTTTCTGCCATAGGGATTGCCATAGCAACTGGGCAAAATCACCCCTGCATCACGGTAAAGTAGCCAGCACCGATTGACTGCAAAAAGTATGTGCCCCCTGGTAGTTTTGATCCAGGGTTGCTAGACAGCTTTTGAGAAAAAGGGCAAAACTGGGTAAAACACCCAAATTGTTCAATAACGTTGTAATATTACCCATACACCTTTTGTCAGTGACCAGGAATTCCAGATTTATATTGTTAATACTGTTGTAGGACATCAAAACCACTACAACTGTTGATAATATTGTGTATTATATATGCGTAGTGCTATTACCAGTGCGATGTAGCAGTACTAATGGCATATATAGTAGTAGGTATGCAATGTGTATAGTAGTGTCTCTATACAGTCAGTATATGTTGAGTGGATTGACGGTGTCGAGCAAATGCGGATATCGTGAGTCGATCGCAACTTGAGTTTGAAGTGAATCTATTCGCTGATAAGTTTGATTTCTGAAAGACATTCATTTAAACAGCTAGTTTAAAACTATGTGCCAACTGCTTCCAAAAGAGCCAATTATCGAAAACAAAGGGTTAAAGAATTATTTGGGGGGCCAACTGCCTCTAAAAAGGGCCAAATTTGTGAAAAATCTGGCAACCCTGTTTTGTAGTTGTATAAATTTGAGAAGAATTCTACTTCTACTTGAATACCACCACTGCTTTTAACACAGTTACATAATCCACCTTCTCTTCTTCTGCGATCAGTCGGGGCTCTCTGCGACATGACGCTATCGATAAATTTCCCATAAACCGCATCGTAATTCATCATCTTGTGGGCCGGCAAACTCTCATCCAATTCCGGCGGCGACATAGAGTCCATCGATTCATATGCGACGTCCTGTAAAACAAGAAGTGAATTGTTTGATGTATCAAAATAGTTTTGATGAGCTTAACTTTCAAGACACATGTAGCTGTGGCTACGATAGGGATGGGACATTTTTATCGTTGTCCATGATGTTTTTGCGGCATATGCACTGGCTCATGTGGCCTAGCAACGCATGATGTACACACACGCATATGCATATGCATACCCAGGTTTGTAATGACTCGATTCATAATTTTTGCTGACTCGACTTGACTCGAGTCATTTTTTCAAATGTGTAAAATGACTCGACCCGAGTCAAACCGTGTATGTAGTTATTGTAAGAGTTATTGTGCATGACTCGAACCAAGTCATATGACTCGAGACTAGGACGGCCAAGACAGATATTTCACAGTAATTTCGAAGAATAGTAAAGTCACCACATTTATTGGTATTTCGTCTATCAGTCCTGATACTTGGAAATAGCACCAGAAC
>ATSW01126637.1:0-10825 GCA_000444245.1 Botryllus schlosseri | reverse complement strand
GGACTGTGTGCCTTGGCAGTCTCAGAAATCTTTGCTTCCGAATTCTGGAGGAGATTTTGCCGGATTATCTATATATTATTTGTCAACATGTCACATTCACATGTACTTAACCCAAATAAATTGATGATACCAAGTACGGTACCATGGTAAATTTGTAACCCCATTTTTTTATCGACTGGATAGCCGCCTAATTTTTCGTTTGATTAGTATTCTCAACTTTTGTGAATATTTGATCTTGGATATTTCACCGTTTTTTATCGCGTCATCATGCACGGGCAATGATATGGCAAAAATTTCAATATTCCCAAATTTTATGTGTATTTTCTTCTCGCGTTCAAGCAAACAGCCTATAGATGCTGGGTGGAATATTGAATGCGGATGCATGTTATATCGTTCTGGGTAACGATGCTTCGGTAACGTAACTCTCAATTTTCACAGTTGCATTAATAATGGATTCCGAGCTCTCTAACGAATTCGAGGCCATTAAAATTCAGGCGGATCACAAGGACCTGATACACGATGTCGCGTTTGATCACTACGGCAAGAGAATGGCGACCTGTTCCAGCGATCAAACCGTCAAAGTGTGGGATTTGGACGAGGAGAACGAATGGTACTGCAGCTCGAGCTGGAAAACTCACAACGGATCGGTGTGGCGAGTGTGCTGGGCACATCCTGAATTCGGGCAGGTTTTAGCGACGTGCTCGTTTGACCGTACTGCGGCTGTTTGGGAAGAAACAGTCAGTGGCTCGAGCCAGACGCGAAAGACTCATTCGTGGGTGCGCAGAGCTACACTAGTGGACAGCCGGTCGTCGGTGACTGACGTGAAATTCGCGCCCCAACATTTAGGACTGCAGCTAGCAACGTGTTCCGCGGATGGCTGTGTTCGCGTGTATGAAGCTCCAGATGTGATGAATCTCGCTCAATGGTCGGTTATGCACCAGATCAAGTTGAAATTAAGTTGCAGCTGCCTGTCTTGGAACCCGTCCTGCTACTCGAGACATCCGCCGATGCTTGCGATAGGCAGCGACGATAGTAACACGTCTGTTGGCGGCAAAGTACTCATATACGAGTACAACGACATCAACAGAGACTGGGTAAAAGTCCACACTGTCATGACCATCACAGACCCAGTTAATGATGTTGCGTTCGCTCCAAACTACGGTTCCTTGAGGCACACCCTTGCCGTAGCCTCTAAAAACGTGTCGATATTCGTTATGAAGCAACGCAATGAAAACCAAGGGCCCAGCGGCGAAGCATCAAACTATTCCGTGAACGAGGTTGCGAAATTCGAGGATCACAACAGTAAAGTGTGGAGGGTAAGCTGGAACGTGCTGGGAAATGTCCTGGCCTCGTCCGGCGATGACGGTAAGGTGTATTTGTGGAAAGCAAATTATTTGGACAATTGGAGAAAAGCGGGGGTCGTGAAAAACGCGTCCGAGCCCAGGCAATCTCAAATTTCTCATTCGAGGCAAAACAGCGGATCGGAAAGGGTTGCCTCGCACACACCGACTTCCAACAGGTATGCGGCGCGAAGGTAGACTCTTCGTACAAATCCCAATACGCGCATGTTATTATATGTCCTTTGCATGATTTTGTGATGGATAACATGCGGGTTGAATTTTATAAACACTTAATTTCTCATGTCTCAGCTTGTCTTGGGGCTTGTGCCTTGCATGCTGTAATTTTCTGCCTGTGGGGTGTAGGCTAATTTATGGTCCCACTATGTGCGCTGAGTTTTGTAAATTGACTGTTGTATTTCTTCCGGTGCCATCACATGTTCGATGTTATGTCAGAAATTTATCATGACCCAGATTGGTAATGAAGGGCGTGCATCAGGCTTGGGTGGGTCGCAGACATCATATTGTTTAATGTTTATACAATTAACATTTATACGTGCTCGACAATTTCTCATTTATTATATAACAACACTAACACCGGTACTAATAAAGCAGCATAACAAATGTGTCTTAATTATTGCCATTTATTAATATAGCTAGGGGATGAACTGCTGATTGGTACAACCTATGAACCTTCATCATAATTGCGACATCGCCGACATGGCCATAATTTATATAATTGGATTGTGTCCAAGAGCCGTCAGATAAATTTGAAATGTTTTGAAACTATGTGTTGTGCCACTGTGGTACCGCTGTAGCCTTATGGCTCAGCGTTATTAGCATGGACTTCTGATTATTTTTATCTTCTACCTAATCTGTGCCTAATTTTCCGCAAACATATGTATCGAGGGATTTCAGTTTTCTATCGAAACGAATTGGCATTGTTCAATTCGAATTTTTTGTTTCAATTCCATTGATTTGGCGATGAGCTTTCCCATTCACAAAGTCGACTTTTTGTAATTGTTTTCTTGTGAATTCAGGAGTGGATTCTTGAGATTTGTTCCGGGAAGGGAACCTCCACCTCCTCGTACCGTCGATCCACGTTTTGAGAACGCTTATTACTAACGTTTCTGTGATGATATTAAGTCTATTATGTATTTTCAGTAGTTACTCGCTGACAAAACACATTTTTGAGAGTGTGTGTATATTATAGCTGGGCATTACGGCATTGTTGTGGGGTGGAACCAAATGCAAAAATAAAAATTTTGTATTGGACACACAAGTTTGGTATTTACAAAGTTGGTATGAATATGGCTTGCTTTATATAAGAGTGGTAAAAACCAACATGGCAAAATGATGCTTGTATAATGAACATGGAAAATTAATTAATATAAAATATAGAGTTTAAAAAATGAATTTCAACTGTCTCCACTATTTATAATAATTGNTGTTGCTGCCATTCTATTTCATGTGCATTGTCATTATNCATGGTGTTTGTGNTCTCCACCCTATTGGGGGTTGATGAGNNATATTCCTTTCACTACTTTTTCCAACTANGTTTTGATGCCTTTTTNCTACTNTCTNCTGGCAATTTCGTTGATAATGTNATTTNTGAGCAGACGGTATGTGTGTGAATTTATAAAACAAACCAAATCACATTTACTGCATCTCCACAGATTTTGACTGAAGTTTCAACTTATTTGACCGCTAGAGTGTATCATTCCCTANAATGAACTGCTTTATCATTTGAAGTCGATTCCTTTTCCNTTCAGTGTATGCGATTGGTGACATAATCAGTAATATTCTCATTGTTACAATCATTATCAGTAATATACTCATNAGCGAACTGTGGTTCACCATTTAACCCATCAAAAACCTAAGGAAGTGAAATTTTGCTACCTTTTTGGTATTTGAAATTGTAATGTAATCGTGATTTAATTATGTGTCCGTCGGTCTACAAAACTCCCGATGCCATTTAGTTTTCTGTATCGTCATATTTTCACGTTTCCTTTGTTCTTAAGTTTTCCTGTATAGTTCATTGCATGCAGTATTCAATCACTTTGTAGTATGGTCAAGTAGGATTATAAATCTTACACCGCGCAGCTCTCAGAGAGTTCAGAATCATGTTCACGCCGTGGCCTTATCAGGTAAGTCTCAATCAATTTTAATGGTGTACCTGCTCAGTATCCGCAAAACTTTTCCCTTTTCAGATTGAATTGGTTAACAGCGCATTAAAAAGGAACACAATAGCATGTCTCAACTCATCGTCTGTGAAAAGTTTCGTCTGGATGACTTACCTCAAGGAGATTGGCGGACATAACTTTCCTGTTATTTCCAATAATGAGAAGGCAGTCGCATTTGCACTTTTCGGCTCAGGTGAGCTGGGATCAGTGCTTTTGGTGACCGATTAGAGTTAGAGGGGACCGGAGTAATTTTAAGAATCCCTATAAGATTTGTCCTGTTTCGTAGGAGAAAACTGTAATCCCCATTGAGTGTAAATTAGAGTTCAGTAGCGAAATACGGAAAATCTCACGGCTCCTACTCTGGCTAAAAATTCAAAACTGAATATGCAGCGATTCTGGCTCAGGTATGGTTAGCTTTACTTAACTTTTGTATCCAGTATATCAAAAGCAGTCAACAACAGAATCTAGTAGATAGATTGCTAATCCCTCTTTGCCATAAATAAATACGATGCAATCCACAGTCTGATCAAATCTATCAATTTATTGCAAGCTTACAGGTGATAACCTCATTTGCACTAAGATCAGTAAGGAAAAAGTAATGTTACTGAACATGAAGCTCCGTCGGGTTGCTCGAAGCTTGGCCAGTCTTTTGTCCTGTCCCAGTTCCCCTGCCTATTTTGGTGATATTACTATAATATCCTTTTGTGACATTGATAGTCTCGCTTATTTGTAGATCATGTAGTTGAAGTCAACGGCGTGGGGCTGCAAATTCATCTGGACACTCGAGTGACCGCGATATCAACGGTATCGGGCTTATCCTTGACAGAGCCACAATGGTCAGAACTTCTCGAACAAAATCAGGTACGATCTCAATTTTATTGCTGCTACTGTCGCTACTCCACTTGTTTGCCATCTTCTATAATGCTGCGTTGCCATGCAAAAGTAGATTTCAGTGATGGATGCAGTTACCGTGGAATAATGACAATACAAAGGTCAAATCCAGAATCATTTTGTGAAAACCTTGATTTTGTATCCATAACTGCTAATGCGATCATGAGCATATTGTAACTTCTTATTATTATCAAGTTGAATCTTCTTTAACTGTATACTTTCTGTGCTACTTTAAACGCAGTTCCCCGTCGTGTTTATTTTTTTCGCTTCATTTGAAGGTGATTGTTACGACTCCGTCTGTATTTGCAAAAGCATTGACGGACTGCCTCATCGATACGTCATTGATCGGGGTTTTGGTGCTGGATGATTGTCATAAGGTGATAGCCGAGGACAGCGAATACAGGAAAATCGTCGAGGTTTGTCTTTTGTTTTGTTTGGAGTTAATTGCTGGGATTGAAGTGAATTGAGTTGTTCCAAGTTCCAATACGACTCACCAACAGCCTCTACCAACCTTGACTGTTGAACATGGGTGGGTGTATTCCGTACTGTGTGATTGAAATTGTGTTCTAGGTGGGGGTTTTAATTTTGCATCCTAGTTGAAATCTTCATATTTGGAAGTCTATTTCCACTCCCGGTCTCACTACCTTTGGCAGGTCATGAAAATGGTATAGAAGTTTGCTATATCCTATCAAATCCAGATCAGGAATAACAAATTCTGAACACTTGCCTTCCAAGTCAACAGCGTGCTTGGTTTATGAAATTTGAAAAGTTGCAGTGACTCGCGACTCGAAAGCTTTTACCTTGGTCGTAATGCTGCCATGTCATTGTATTGAATGCGTAATGATATGCTTATTAAAATACTTTGTTAAGGTATGAGATAAGACCTTGCGTTCAACCTACCTGTTGGTTTGACATATAACAATATACAATATATATCAGATGTGCTCCCACTTTGACAGCGTGCGATCTACCAACCTAAATATGACGAGTGCTTTGGGTTGCCCGGCAGTCTGCCGATGAAAACTTGGCGACCTATTTCAAGGGCTCCGATCTAATGATACATCGCGGTCGACATTATGAGCACGTGTGATATAAATTATTGTTCCTAAATGACAGACTCTGCATAAACACAAACCGTATATGCTCGGATTGACCTGCTCGTTGTTGAAGGACGATATTTCGGCTTCCGCGTTGGGAGAAAATATCCGTACGATGGAAAAATTGCTCGGTTGTAAAGTAAGAGTATTGAAGTCGCAGAATACTATTTTCAATTTGTCGGTATCATCTCCGCGTTTTTCGTAGGCCGAAACAGCCACCGATTTAATTGCGTTGGACGGTTGCTCGCCGAGTAAACCCGACGAGAAAATTGTTCTTTGCGGCGGTAAGAAAGTGACGGGTCACGACCAAGGGGGTGTCTTTTGTCCCGTGCTGTTGACTGAGAAGATTCGGGAGATTCTGTTGCCCGCCATCGAATGGTTGAAAGTTTGTCAGGTGAGAGTCAGGTGTTCAGTAACGAAATGCTTCAGAGTACTCAATTAGGTTTTGCGTACTTGCACGACTTAATGAACTAATGCAATGCACTGGCAATATTTTCTTTGTGGTCGCATGAAAGTTATGTATTTTTTACACTTATGACGTCACGATGAGTGATACTCAAATTCTCAACTCAAAATCTAATACTTGATTCAGGATCGAATTACTCAGGTACTCAATTTTGCCCTATAAATAACGTATCGACGATGACAGAAAACTTGACCTAACTGAAGCGTGGTGTAACATCAAGTTACCACTTACTCCGATGCTGAAAAATTGCAAGAAGGTTTTCGTTTAGAAAACCGCATTTACCGAAGTATCAAATTCACAGATTACAGCTTCAACACCACTGTCGTCAGCCGGTAAGAGCTCTGAAGAAACTAGTTCTACGAGTACCGCTGAATCGGACGATGCAGACGTAACGGCAGCGAAAGCAACGTCGCCCAATAAAATCGATGTCGAAGGATTGGTCAACATGTCGTTCACCGTTTTATCGCAAGTTGTGTTGGTCTTGGACGTTTTAGGGCTGTGGTGTGAGTATTGGCGAGTTTCATTGGTTACTCGATGGGAAGTCTTGTGGGTCTTGTTTGTTTCCCCGAATACCATATGGGTGGGAACACCTTCAAAAAAAGGTTAGACAAATCGATTTTATTGGAGTTGGAGCATAGGCGCCGAACGCTAATTTTCCTTAGGTATGCGAGTTTGATGACTTCACAATGGAATGACGTCATGATCTGACGGAATTGATAATTAGGATCAATAGCATCAATTCATGAGGGTTAAGTGCGTGCATAAATGCCGATTATGCAATATCTTCGTGTTAACAAAATTGCGCGTATGACAGGCGTATGATAAGCTTGTCAACGAGTCCGGAAGTGCTGTCAATTAGTGAATCCCTGATCGCTAGCGAACAATTAAATACGCTGCTTATCAACGCGTATTACGTAACCTCGGCGACGATTTGCGCAAGGCAAAATGTCCGAGTTGTTTTGGAATCTGTTCTATAATGGCACCGATTTCAGGTTGTTCAAACCTTTCTCGTCTTTTACAACTCAAGCCTTGACAGTCGACACACATCTTCTGATGGTTATGTTTAGGTATTAGCGGGATTCACTTACGCATGCACGGCGCACTCACAATCGCACATGTCTGCGGACATTCGATGTCATTCAGTTTGAACAGCGATGTCACTCTTTAATTACAATCGCTAACCAGCAAACACCTAACGGCATTGTCACCAAGCCATTGAGAGATCGGAGCCAACGCATGCTACGCTCTATACGCGATAGTTGGCCAGTGATGATATCTTTCGTACCAGGCCTGTGGCAGATGCGCTTGTGTAGGCAAGCGATAGTATCGTGTGCGCCAATGCAGATGCGATAGTGCAGGCAGCGATGGTACAGTTCGCACCGGGCCTACTGCTGATGTGATTGTTCAAGCGAGTGAAACTAGGCTTGTTGGAGACGCAATAAATCAGGCAAGCGTCCCAAGCGATGATTGCCGAGCGCATGGCAATCAATGTCATAATTTCGCGATAATCTCAGCGGGAGATCGCGTCGCGTTACATTGTGCACAGACAAATCTCGCTAATTGGCAACGCAGTTGTCGCTAATTGGCCGCGCGCAACGATTTACCTCGCTCACATAAGCGACAGCAGGTAATGTCGTAAACGGAAATACATTGCGATTCGTTCTAAATCACACAATCGGGACTTATGCCGATACATGCCAAACCGAATTCTAGGTATGCCGCATACCTAAAAAAATGTCTAGGTATGCGTGGCATACCTTGCATACCCAGGTTCGGCGCCTATGAGTTGGAGTATCACCCATTATGTCAGTTTAAAGGATTTGGAAAATTAGAACTTCCACCCATTACACTACATTGACAAAAGATTGTACCTATTTCGCAGTGCTTTGCAAAAATGCTTTGGCTTCAGCAATGGACACAATTTTCATGAATGTATGTAACCTTGTGCCACTGGTTTTGGATGCTTTTGTTTGATTGTTCTACGGGTTTCAAGGTTCCCACAACATAAATACAGTATCCAGACGATAACTATCCATGATAAAATGAGACTTGTAACTACTGACTTGAATCGTTACAACTTACAAGCAATGTTCGTTTGGATTTTGAATATTCAAACTGTTGTGCCCATCCTAGTGATGATATCAGGTCGATCACTACTAACTACGCCGCAGTAATACATTTGAAAGATATCCGTAGTCCGCAGTGTCAAAAAATGATTGTTTCTAAAATACACATCTTTGAGTTTTGCTCGGCCAACGGTGAGATTTAATTCACAACACACCACTTTTATTTTATATATTAAGGTGCCCATCGCTTGGTCATCATGCTCCTGAAGCAGCTGCAAAAAAATCTGCGATTCCAAGGAAGCCTCGCCGCATGCGATGACGCTCCGCACAAGTGGAAATATTTTCTGTTGAGGTGAGACTTCGCAATTCGTTTGCCTTTGTGATTACTCATCCCAGCATTTTTTTCCTTGTGAAGGTACACGGACTCTCATCTCAGGACCGTCTATAAAATGTGTCAGACGCAAATAGGCAACAAAAAGAAAGTCGATCTGCAGGTGCGATTGTAGACATTGTTCCTCCTGATCGGATTGAACGTGTTATACGGATGTGTTGACGGTATTTTCAAACATCAAACCTGTAACAGAAAAATTGGCCCCATTATTTTGAAATGGTATACACATTATATAGTAGGCCTACTGACAATTTGAGATATTTGAGCAAGGAATATAAGACAATCGTAATGAAGCTTATCTGATCCTTGTATTATCAGCATTTAAGCGTGTAACCCTGATAAATTGCTGCTGTATTTGTAAAATTTTTGAATTTTTTTGGTTGTGTGCTAGTCACAGGTTGCCTGGAAAGGCATTATCCCCATCTCTTTCCGATATTCAGGTCCAAATTTGATATTTTCGCAGCTAGTAACACCAAAAGTGGACAGACTGCTTCAAGTGCTGAAAGAATACAAACCGCCACCAGAGGTCGACAGGAAAACGGAGCAGAACAAGTACAACGACCGCTCGGAGTCAGGCTACGTGTCGTGGTGGCAAGATTCCGAGGCTGAGGAAGACGAAGAGGAGCAGATGCTCAATCGAGGGAGGGAGAAAAAGAGCGAGGAAGAGAAAGCGGTGTCGGGCAGAGCGAGGGCGCTGCAGTATCATCATCCCAACTCGCTGTGCGGAATTGTGTTTGTGCGGGATAAGTGAGTGCTTGGTGGCGATCAACCGTAATCGATGAGAAATAAATGACTTGTTGCTGGACTTGGGATGCTAACTGAATATATTTTTGAAAACTGCACGAATTTGTAGTGTTATTAGTAATTCGAAAGACTACTACTTTAAGCATGCAACATTTTGTCCAAATCTACTTTTTGTAGCTACTTTAGTACACCACAATCTGTGGCAGTTTCTGATTATTTTTCTGAACTAACATGAATCCGAGGTCCAGTTTACTATGGTCGTATTTTCTTTCAACTTTGGTCATTACTTTTTTGTCAAACTATTAGTTCAACAGCGTGCTACGCCGGATGTTTCCGAGGACAAGCTATTTGCTTATTTGAGTACGCCCAATATATCCCTGGTACGTCTGACAGTAGACCAGTGGTTCGTCTTGGAAACCACTGTACTAGAGTCTATAATACCGACAATGGATGCTTTCAATCTCCCTTGCTGAACTGCCATGCAGTGTTGGGACTTGACTTGAGTCGACTATTTGATAAAGATGACTGCACGTGACTGTAGTCAGAATGTGCAATGACTCGAATGATGACTCGAAGGTATTCACTCGTTCCCAAAACTGCTTTCATCAAGTTTTCTTGTCTCTGATTCTCCTTCTTCTCATTGCAGACACGTCGCGCTCATGCTGCAACGACTTCTGAAAGAAGTCAGCAAGGAGGACCCGGACCTGTGGCACGTGGCAAGCGCCAATATCACGTCCCTGTCAAACGGCGGCGGCGGCGAGATGCTGGACAAGCCAGAGACGGTGGAAGACATGTACCACAATCCGACCAACAGCGAGAAACTGAAGCAGGAAGACGTCTTGAGAAGCTTCAGAAGTCACGAGGTCAACCTGCTTGTTGCCACCAATTGCCTGCAGGAATACGCCGAGATTCCAAAGTGCAATTTGGTGTTGAGATTTGACACGCCCACTACGTACAGGTTGGTAATGCTTAACATTCTATTCTTCAACTGCCGGGCCATTGCTACGAACCCATTCTCACGATATGGTTTTCACCCGGTTATCCCGCAGCAGTACTAATCGTAGAGTGAAACGATGCTTGGATTAAAACCATAGTCTGTCGTATAAATAAACCGGAAATGCATTTTCTTTGAAGCCTACTTTATTATGTACGAAACCTTACGCTTGATTAAATCACCTGGTCACCAAAAGATATTTACAATTAAAACGACGTCTCGCATGAGCAGTTTTTGAAGACATGAACAAAATCATGGGGTTAAAGGTCGGACTATGCAACCCCAGGTGTCAAAGAAGGGGAAAAAGTATCAAGTAGCATATAAATGACCAAGTGTGAAAGTGTCACCCTCAACAACCCTTACTTGACGAAAATATAGCAAATTTAAATTACATGTACAAATTTTTGATTTTCTGATTGAGCAATCACAAAAACAGCAATTTTTGATCGGCCATATCTTCGGTTCTAGTTGACCGATTTTGATAAAATTTGTTTTTCTGAAATTAGAAAGAAAAGTTTTCTAAGCATACCGATTTTCCTGAAAATCTGAGACGTTGGGTTATATTTTGCCATTTTTCTGGATCACTAGACTTGGAATCAACGTCGTGTGTAAGGCTACTTGTCCTATGTTGTATGTCGTAATCCAGATTGAAAACA